>JAQGBB010002043.1:0-11780 GCA_034691745.1 Prismatolaimus dolichurus | reverse complement strand
TTTATTTCTCACCCCCCAAGTCTCGAGAGCAGCCCAGAGAGGCAGTATATAGTTCTCTGTAGCAGCCGTTCTTCCGTTCAGAAAGTCAATGCATGTTCAGTAAGCCTGCATGCATGTTGATAAGAAGAGCGTGGTTCAGCTTGAACATGGAACTCACTTTACCTGAACAAATCTGCAGTGGCACTCGAAAGTTGGAATCAAGCGAGACTGACGAGGAACTGAACACCAAACGTTTAGTAAGAAAGAACGCGTTGATACGTCGATATGAATCATATTATTTTTGAATGACACGAATTGGAACTGTTTCTTATAACTTTTTAGAAAGCCGCTGATGTGAGTGTAGTCATGCCTGTTGCTATCATTGACACGATGGAGAAGCCGCTGAAGCCAGAGTACCGAGTTCACAACGGTTTGTGTTCACTATCCGGCGGCCCACCAACCACCTAGCGCATGAGTGGGCTGACCATTCAGTTGATTGCTTTCTGCTTTCAGGCATCCGAACTGTGTTACCCTACTATTTTAAATACAGGTTGGTATATTATTCCGAGTAGATACTGTGTATCCAATTGTACTCATTGAGAACCTCATAAATACGTATTCTGACCAGATGTAACGCAAAGCAGCGATGGTATGGTCGCCATCTGATCGACGTTCTAAATGCCGAGCTTCACGCACGCGCTCCTGCTTTCTTTGTAAGACAGTTTCGTCTATTAACTAAGCTTTCGTCTATTATTCTTTACTGACTTTGTTCCCGCCCAGGAAGACGCAATCAGACTGGGTCGTTTAACCGTAAACGGCAAGCCGACAACGCCAAACCACGTGATCAAAAACGGTGATCGCATCGAAAATCTCATACACAGGTACGCATCGAACCAGGCTATGCACAAGCGTGATACGCGCTGTTTTCGTGACCAGGCACGAGTCTGAAGTATCCGACGCGAGAATAGAGATTATCCATGAAGATGCGGATGTACTCGTCGTCGATAAGCCGTGTTCAATTCCGGTGTGTACAGGATGGACGTGGCGTGTCATTCCAATGCGTCTTATTTGTCGCACTCTCTAGGTTCATCCATGTGGTCGCTATCGGCATAATTCGCTGGTCTACCATCTTCGCTGGATGTACGGCTACGAAAATCTTAAAAGTACTGTACGTATGAACAAATACGTGTACGTACTGTACATATGTGTACATTAAGAGTAGCATGGCGTAGCTTGTTCTTTGGATGTGGGGTCGCTGCACTGTGGGAAAGGTTGCTAAGACTAAAATGTTTATCATTTTCTCGTCGTTCGTCCATTTTTTACGGGGAGTGCCCGCGTGGAAGCTGCACTTTTATTAAACCGTCAGCATATTTTACGGGCGCAAACAGCCCGGCAGGCAGGAAAAGAAAAGCAAAGTTTAGTGAAAAGGCACTGTGTTCGTCCGCTAATAACGGAATTGCACCAGATGACGCTTGCAATGAAACAACGTGCAAGCGCCATCTAGCGGATTCCGTTAGCGTTAGTCATTGCCGACATTCATCAAACCTTCGTTTCAATTTGACACAATCCTGTGGACGTCCGTACCCCACTATAGTCATTGTGGTCTAGGGACATCTTTTCTCTTTCGATCCTCTAGTCCTCTATCGGCTCGACCGCCTCACTTCGGGTCTTCTGGTGCTTGCGAGAAATCAGAAAACCATCGGGCGTCTCATGAGCCATATTCGTGAGCGAAAAGT
Source organism: Prismatolaimus dolichurus (assembly GCA_034691745.1). Taxonomy (NCBI): domain Eukaryota; kingdom Metazoa; phylum Nematoda; class Enoplea; order Triplonchida; family Prismatolaimidae; genus Prismatolaimus; species Prismatolaimus dolichurus. The sequence goes on along the minus strand of JAQGBB010002043.1, from coordinate 10,065 downwards.
GGAGAAGGAATACATCGCGCGGGTTGAAGGAGAATTTCCTGCGTGAGTAAAATAAGATTTAATACGAAATCAATTGTTTCTTCACTCTGCGAAAGCATGTGTGGGACAAGATGGCTTATCAACTGGGCGTGAAGTGTACAAGTGGTTTTTGTAAGGCAAAAAACGACTCGGTAGATAGCAAACGGTTTTCTCAGGAAAACTGGTTGTTGAAAAAACCTGTTTTAAAGTTCGATCTTTTTTATGGGCGGAAAGTCTATTTTTACCAAAAATTTCGATGATGCAGTACAAAAAATGTTGCTTGGGTAATGTTTTTGATAGTAAGCGATTGGAATAAGGATTTATCTGATTTCGGAATTGGAATTGCTCGAAAAAACCAGTCGGAATCGGAATTGAAAAAGGAAAAAAGGACATAAATAACTATGAATATTTGCACAAAATTTGCATAAATTCAAATATCGTTCAAATTTGGAGATTAACAGTTTTAGAGATCGTTTTGGCTGCTTCCAGTAATGAAAAAAATACCTCCTTTTTTGTAAAAAAAAAAACTTCATAAATTTTGAAGGAAAAAAATTCGAAAAATAGTCAAAATTTTCAATTTTCCCATTTTTAACATAATTCCAATTCCGAATCATTTCGTGCCTGAATTTCTGGAATCGGAATTCCTTTCGTTCACCAGCCTTATTATCACTTGGATTCATCTTCGACCTATGCCTCTTTCCCTATTCCCTCTCGTCATTACTGACTGAACTGTGCAGCAGGTTATTCAGCGAGGTTTACCCCTTTTCTTTTCGTGCTTAATAGCGATGAGATTATTTGCGATCAGTCAATCGGACCGGTTTCACTGAAGATGGGTTTGTACGGGGTTCGAAACCCCACAGATACCACCGCACGCGCAAGTCGAACGCGCTTTGAACGTCTTGCGACAAACGGCAAAGAATCGATTGTCAGATGTACGTACAGTACAGTTTGATCCCGATAGCCATTATTGAGGTGTAGGATCCGGGTACGGCAACGGCGAGAGTTGACTGTAGGTGGGAACAACCTGTAGGCGAAACTATGGGATCTGCAAGGGAGGACGTCAAGTGGAACGGACCCAAACGGTTTTTCTCACAGTGGATGAGACCGGGAGGGATGCTTCGTTGGGGACACCGGTCTGGCGGCGTCAGCGCGGTATTGGGCAGAAGCTGGGCTTTTCTACCCTGTGCAGGGGCGTATGGGGCAAAATTTTAGCGACAAAAATGCATCTGCCCCGATTCTGTTCCGGGATTCTTATTCTTTGCCCCTACAACAACCTGGGGCAATTACCAATTGTGTTGCGTGTGTAACTTTTGGTGCACGCCGTTTACATGTTCTACACTTGTTACACGTCACGTGACACGGTTGATTAGCTTTTGGATTTCGAATTTACTCTTTGTCGATGTTATAGGTTTTCCTGAAACTGGTCGAACGCATCAGATCCGTGTTCACTTGCAGTATCTCGGTGGGTTGTGGTGTAGAGTAGTTAGCAGTTCTGTACATTCTTTGTACCCATAGGCTTCCCGATAACGAACGACCTTGTCTACAATCGCTCCGTGTGGGGCCCCCAAAAGGGAAAGAGTGGAGAGTACGGAAAAAGTCAAGAGCAGGTAACCATGTGCCAAGGTTATTCGATGTGCCTTTTTTCCTTTGAATGCCAGTAGCTTCGATTTTTACACTGCGTGTTGCACTGTTTGTACCACTCTCTTGCAGCTTGTCAGCGATCTTTGGGACGCGCATGCGGGCCTTATCTACCTTCTTGACAGCAGCGAAGATGGAGACGGAACTGATTTGGCGACAGTACCATCCATTAACGAGAACATCGCCCGCCGCTCCGCACAGGATGGAGGGGTCAACTCGCCTTCGTCGACCGAATACGACCCCACGTGCTTCGAGTGCCAGCGTTGTTACCAGCCACGAACGAGTGACGAACTGCGCATGTTCTTGCACTGTGTGCGCTATAAAGGACCGGATTGGGAGTATGCGACGCGGATGCCGGCCTGGACTGATTTGGGGTTGCAACTGCACGCGAGTGAGGTGGTTCCTCCATGCGGTGATGCTGGAAGTGTTAAAGAGTGATGGCAGTGTGCTCTTCCTCGTTGTGGTGTGAGTATTTCCGTGTTTGATGTTCTTCTTTGCTTGGGTAATGTACGTGCTTGTTGGCTTTGATTGTTTCGATGCGGCTTAAAATAAAGGGAATAGATGAAATTCGAAGATGCGTTTGATTGTAATAAAGGGTCTGTAAATAGTCGACAGGAAGTGTTTGAGGACATGGACAGAAATTGTTGAGACTACATGTGTAGTCTCTTGCTTTACGCTTTCTGCCACATAATTTATGCAGTAGAAATATAAACTGGTTAGCATGTCCTGGCGACTTGCGGATGAATTTAACGCGCGTTTGCCTTAGGCTAAATGAGCGAACGAGTTCGCGATCGTTAGCGCCATGTAGTGGAAAAAGAACCCACCTCAGGTCGGTTCGACACAAGCGAGACATCAGGTGCTTTTCCGGAATCCATATTGCTGAATTCCATCAGTTCTACTCAAACCGAACAGCAATGCATGCTTAACGGTAGTTGCTGCACGTCTACCGCAGGAACCAACTTCTAGGCGTCACTTCGTTTTACGCAGCCTGTTCTGTAGTGTTCAAGCTATCAATCAAGAAGTAAAATTGAACGGCAAACAGGGTCCTCCAGGCGAACTGATTGGTGAGCAAACGCTGCAATGTCCTAGTGCCGCGAAGAGAAACGTTGGTATGTCCGTTGGTTCAAAAATACTGTAAATGCACCACGCATTTAGAGCTGACCGAGAGGTGGAGACGAAATTGACCTTGGTGTACCCTGTAGTATTCTCATATGTCGAGATACAAATTTATGTTTAAGTTTAAACAACAGGATGTCTTTTCAGGCTATATCCACGCAAAAAGAACAACAGTGTTCCAGGTAACACTACGTATGTGCTGCCAAAGCCTGGCGCTAACTTTCATTTTTCGAGGAGGACAAAAGAAAGGAAAGAGGAAATGAAAAGGAGGAGAAAGAGGGAGGAGAAAGAGCAGGGGAAAAAGCAAAAGAAAGAAGAGGGGAAAAGGAAGGTAAATCCCGGAATGTCCAGTTAGCACCTTTTGTTAGTGTGCTGCGCACAACTCCACAGGATGCAGAAAACCAACGGGTGTCATACTACTGTTGTGACAACTGTGATGGGTAAAAGTAGTTCACATCGGGATGCCTTTTGAATTTTGTTGATATACGCATGGCTGGTGTGCAATATTTGCTCTATGGTCGTCGAAGCTTATCACAAAAGCATGTCCCACATTGAAACCACATTGTGTTCGCGTTTTCGCAACCTCGCGTGACAGACGGTAAAGCATACGTGGAGTGTTAGAACTTGTCGGATTTCCTAACACTCACCCATATGCGAATACATTGCTGCTTTAGCTCTTTACGTCAACGATAATGTTTGCTAGTCTCACCGTTTTATTCCTGGTTTGCGTATGCACAACGTGGTCGACGGAGCGTTGTAAGTAAAAATTCCATGAGGTGCTAGACTGACCGTCCCAGTCTGGAGCACACTACTTTAATGTGTATCGAACTCGCCTCCGAAAGCAAGATTGCTTTTGATTTTAGCCAAACCACACCTTTCAGGAGCAACGAATGCCAGCTCCGTCCTCAACGGCTGTGCGGAAGGAGAAATATGCTGCGGAAGCTCGTGCTGCAAGCCGTTCTGTGGTCCGGTAACGTGCAAATGCTGTGGCAACCTGTGCTGTCGCTCGGACTATCAGTGCTGCGGAAGTCAGTGTTGCCCGATCTGCTGCAACGGGGTCTGCGGTGGCGTGCAGCAGAAGTGCTGTCCTGGCGGACCATGCCCGTTAGATATGCAATGCTGTGGCTCTGGCTTTGGTGCGTGCGCTCCAACATGCTGTGCTGGTCGCGCGGCTGGTGGTTACGCGTTCAAGTGTTGTGGTTCCCAAGGTTCCGTGCCGTGTCCGCCGACGCACAACTGCTGCGGCGAAAGCTGCTGCCTGTCGGGAAATCTGTGCTGCGGTGAAACGTGCTGTGATGAGAAGGCGAATGCGTGCATCAACAATCATTGCACAACCGTGTAGAGGGAGTATCAGTTGACGCCAGAGGAAAAGCAAGTTATATATGAGTTGCATGTAAAATATCGGCGCTATCCAGTCCCGCGTTAAGGGAATTTGAAAGCAATTTTCCAAGACTAACGAGAAATAACTTGAGGAATTGACAAATTTCGGTCAAAAATAAAGCAGGGGAAATATTTCAGCGGATTTTTTTTCTGCAAATCGGCTCTTTTATTTTTCTGCGATCTTCTTCCAAATTATTGTAATATTTGGTATTGTCCATAATTTCGGAAAAGCATTTTTCTCTATTAAACCGGATAGAGTCAAAACAATTGAACAAAATATATAGATTATTGTCTTCACTGCTGTTTTGCTAGTTATTACACAAGACCAACATGGCAGGTATATCCAAGTTGCACATGCCTTGTCAACGGAAGATTGCGACTAATGTAGGCAGCATTGCACAGAGTCGTTCACAAATGATGTAACCTCAACGTTTGAATTTGAGTTTGTACTAGATACGTACACATACGTATAACCTTTAAAACAGTTACGTAGTACATGATACAAAGTAAAACACAGTACCGTACTTTTCCACTTCTAGCCCCCCTCCCCCCTCGAAATAGCCCCCGGGGGTATAAATGGCACGGGGGCTAAATTAGGAAAAAATGCTTTTTGCCTAAAATGGCCAAAATCAAGTTTAGCCCCGAGAGCTATAAGTGAAAAAATATGGTATGTAACAAACCGAATGATGTGTCAATTTGAGGGTCTTGTACGTATGTCTGCTGAGGCGTTGCTCTGCAAGGATATACATACGATTTTACCGCTCGTGGTCACGGGATGAAGATTTTGGTCGCCAAACCTCTCGGGAGCCCCGACGACGCACGCAATGACTGCTGCTGCTATGGCACTGTTTCCAAGCCATCACGGCGTGCACGTGCGACGCTAAACTTTGCAGCACATCGTTCCAATTATTCTCATTTATACGTGCAGAGCTCTTCAGTGCTCCACTCGCGTAGAGAATGGCAAAAGCAACAGCAAAGCAGACGGATCTGTATGCACCGGAGAAAACCGACGACTGGATCCTTCGTCAACGTCAGTACGCGTTAGATGACGACGACGACGATCCACCTCAGCCCCAGCCCCAGCCCGTGCAACAACCACCACCACGACAGCCGACGCCACAACCTCCTCCACCAAGGCAGCCGACGCCGCAGCCACCACCACGAAGAGAACCGACACCACAGCCACCGCCACGACGAGAACCGACACCTGTTCCACAACCCCCGCCACGGGAGCCAACACCGCAACCCCCACCACGGGAGCCAACACCGCAACCCCCGCAACGTGAGCCAACCCCGCTGCCGCCACGAGAGCCGACACCCATACCGCAACCACCACCGAGAGAGCCGACACCCCCGCCGCCGCCACCACCTCCACAACCGGCACGGAAAGCGAGACAGCCACCACCGCAGCGTCAACCGCGAGAGCCTCGACCACCGGATCCAAAAGGAGATGATTTCGTTAAGTGGGTACGTGGTGTTCAGTACGAACCACTGTACGTATGCACGCAGGTATCTGCATGTTGTTCATGAACTGTTTACGATAACACGTAGACATGCTTTTCAGGTGATGAATGGAAACAGCGAGGACATGAGAAAGTCGCGACGCCTTCTGTTTAACGACTGATCTGTCCCGGGTGATGGAGCGAGCTCCCAAGCACTAGTCCTAGCTAGCGTGTCTAGTTCACGTACTTAATGCTCAAATTCATCGGGCTCTAGTTCCGCTCTGCAGTCACTCGACTACCCAGCATAAAGGGTAGACGGTAGGACGTTTGTTCAATGTTGGCGTCACTCTACGCGTTTTGTAGTACGTGCGTAGTTTTGAATCATTTCCACGCTGCCGTTGTATTCGACGTGCGTACTGTACATCCGAACCGTGTATTCTCATATAACGCACGTGGTTTAGTTCTCTATTCATTAGTATGCAGCAAAATGATTCGCGAAATTCGCGACAATTCAGTTGTTAGCAAAGTTCCATCGGCTGTCCGATCATACTCGAAACGTAGTCCTTCTTCGAGATGATTGCTTATCGTCCGAAAGAATGCCCGATCACCGTACTCTGCTCGCTGAGTAGTACGATACGTGCTGTACGTACACTGTAACACACGTGTTGTACGCATGCAAATAAGTCAACCCATGCAAACTGCAACGCAGAATATAATAGCTTGGTAACTGCATCGTTTAATTAAAACACGTCATCTGCCACAATCGAGCTTGTTCAATGAACGGACAGCACAAACGTGTACATCATAGTAAAACGCAATACGAAATCGCGCACCAACATCGCCAGATTCGTCCATAATAGAGCAACGAACATCCCACTCCTTTCCTTCTCTCAGCGAATACTGCTCTCCAACTCAATCAGACGTGCATTAACATCGCCCGCCAGCCGACACGGAATCCGTCCCGCATAGAGGAGCACGGCTTGTGCCTGTTCGCGGAACTCCCTCTGCGCATCAGACGCCGCCCTAAAAGCTCCCCAATAAAGCTCGACCGACAAAGCCATCGCACTCACCGCGACGCAGCAACATCAACCAACGTCGTCGTCGCCGTCGCTGCCCGTGCGGCAGTATAGACATCATAAAGCGCCTTGACACAGTAGAGCACAGCGAGAAGCAATAGCGGTAGAAGAACCCGCACATCGTCATCGAGGAGATGAAAATTGCGGATGAAGCCCTCGACATCGTCACCGCGGAGTGGGATGACACGCAGACGTCGAATTAACTAAATTCGATAATCGAATAAACCCATCTGTTTGTCAAAAAAATGAAGAGTGAAGGAAGTACCTCAAGTGCGTCGGAAAAGTGCTGCGTGCGATAAAGGTCGAAGAACGTGAGAAGGTCAAGAAGGAGGAAGAAACTAGCGGCACTCTGTGCCGACGCGGTGTTTCCACTTTCCTTGTATCGTGCAGCGATGTTGGTCGCAAGAATGGCGACCCTATCAAGTTTGTTGTTAGTCGAAGTCCCAAGCGATAAAGCGGCAGTACTGGCCGACGCGGAAGTCGAAGCAAGGTGTGTACTAATGAGTCGAGTCAACAATTCGAGTACTTGCGTGTGCTTCTGAAAGATAAACGATTAGATTCAAATAGATAAGAAAACATAGACGTACGCCGGCAAGATCGTAGAGTTGCACCGCGTATTCAGTCATTCCACGTGCTTCGACAACTTGTGCAACGGATTCTGTCAATCGTTGAACATTGTAGTGCAACTCAAAGCGGTCAAGTAAACCACGCTAAAAAGAGAATAGAAAAAATTTTCGCTATTCAAATAAAACGTCGAAAAAATTGGGATTTGAAACAAAAAAACTTCATTAAATTTTCGACTTAAAAACCGGAGGCGATTTTTTATTCAAAAATTTTTTTTAAAGAAAAAGAATTTTTTAAAATTTAAACAGCATAACAAGACAGCCTTAACTGCACTGCAAAACTTACGCGTCGACAGCCCGACTTCTCATCCATAACTCCAAACAGTACATCGAACTAAAAACATAAAAACCTTGAAAAAGTGAGCAAGAGAGCAGCAATTAATATTGCCTCTTTCGTGCGCAGAGCCACATCGCTAACAGAAGCAAGAAAGAAACTCTCTCCATTCTCATTCTTCAGATCTCTACAAAATTTCCACATCTTGGCTTCGCGCCAAGTAAAAACAGAAACGCGCACTTGAGAAGAAAGAGATAATTCAGACAGTCACGCATATCCGTTGACTCGAATTTGCTGACGTATTGCAACACAATACGGGCCAGATTCAGACGCACTAAACCCGGCGGGTCACCCGGGAGACGGACGCCTAGAAACACAAACGATACCAGCACAGTGAAAACTGTGTAAAAAATGTATACAATCAAAACAAGTACTTCCTGTATTGAATAGATATAAATCATGAGACACTTGGATGTTTGCATACTTGGGTAAAATCATGCGGATTTCGGAAAAATCGATATTTTTAATTTCGATCGATAATTACGTGTGAAAATCCAATATATCGATTTTTTCATACGCAAATAAAACGTAATGCGATTTTCGAAAAAATGTACCTCAGCCGCAACGTTTCAGAATTTTATACCAAAAACTCCAGAAAAGCGGAAAACTATCAATTTTTCTGCAGTCTTTGAATTTTTGCATGACTCCCCTTGGCTCCCCTAAAAATTCAATTTTCATATTCCCCTTAAAGCCCTCCCAAAATTACACAACACGCATCAAAATAGCGCCATCGTATCCTCCCTTCGATCCGCCCAAAGTCCCCTCCCCAATGTATACATACACAATTTCGTCTGCTGTTGTGGCACATCCGCTTCATGCGTAACGACGAGTAAGACCCCACACTGATTAGCCGCAATCGCGACATGTATCGCATGAGCCCTCAACGCGTCAGTCGCCTGTCTGAGCATAAACTCAATCGCAAGTTCGAAATGTCCACATAGTAAAAGAGTACTAAAGTAGCTCAACGACGACGAAGCTCCACCGCCACTTCCAAGAAAGTAGACTTCGCCATAATCTTCGACAATCATTTTCTGCAAAGCCGCCAGCGTGAGCGTGTCATGTGGTAGAACGATCTGAGGCCCAAACGAAGCCGGTGTCGCAAGTATTCTCCGAGTGGTACCACCACTCAAACGAGTACGCGAGTGTGCCATCGTTTGTCGTTTCGGCTCAATCTCGTCGACCTTCTCGAGCATGAGTAATTCACCAAAGCGAGCCTGCCAAAGCCGATACCAAATCCAGTCTTCAAGTTTCTCACAAACATCCGAATGTTCAGCCGTGATATCACAACCGCCAGCGAGTACCGACACGACAATCCTGCGAGAAGTAAGAAGCAGTTGCATAACCAATAATGTAAACGTACTGTACGTTGAATCAACCTCTTGTATGGATCCAACGACTGTTTCACCGATCGTTGATAATGCAAGCGCAATTTCGTCTCCAAATCTTGCGACAAACTAAAAAGCAATCTTGCTTCCCTCCGAGCTAAAACCAACGCGAAGTATCCCACCGTGTATTAGCCCCCTTCTCAATAAGTTCAGAGAGCACAGCCGCATAATCCGACAACGGTAGCCCACTGTCTTCACACACTTCAAGTGCAGCTCTCAACTCGCCAGCACGCAAACAGCAGTAGAGAACAGCCCAGACCGGATGTGAACCAATAGGACCGTCCTAGACGGAAAACCAGATGTAGTGTAAGAGAACAAGTCGATTTGTACTTACCTCAAAACTCGCGTAAGCGGTGGGCATACGGATGTTGAGATAAGCGTTGATCAATGCATGAATACCAGGTACTCCACCGAGTTTCGCTTGCATCACGTTGCTTTGCACAACTGCTTGCATGTGATCTCGGTACCTGCGAAGAATAGAAGCGTGAGTGACATTAGCGAGTCAGTTAAAACTACTATTACACACTGTTTTTCCAAGTAGTGCAGGGATTGACCGATAAGTGCGCAGGAGAAGAAAGGAGAAACACGCACGTCGGAGAGTTCACCACGGCTTGAGATGGTCACGGACTGGATTGGAACGTCGAGAATGAAACGCACTTGGTTCCAGAGTAAGACAGAAACCTATAATCATATATGCATGCTTATTATACGTGTATGTACTATAAACAGTATATACATACATGTATATATAACGTTATAACTGTAAATAAACGGTATTAACTTACAAAAACTACGACCACGCACTCGACCGATACATACAATACATCAAGTTGAGCAACACGTATTGCTGACGTACATGATCTTTAGACGTTCGAGCCATATCGAAGAACATATCTGAAAGCTTCTTTCTTTGTCGTTCTGGTTGTACGACGTATTCCTCAATCTGTAAACCAGCAGATGTGATAGTAATCGCTCAATTGCGTGTATTGTACACACTTGTTGTGCATAAGAAAGTTCTAAATCGGACATCGGCGTCCGTCTGTAGCCGACGTT
>JAQGBB010002042.1:0-11781 GCA_034691745.1 Prismatolaimus dolichurus | reverse complement strand
GTTGACTGTGCAGCCAACTGGCCATTGCGCTTTTTTCAGTGCAAAAAATGGTCAGTGCTCAAATGTGGGCCAGTTGGCTTCGCAGTCAACATCGATATTGCTTTTGCTACTTTTACCTGTCTTCTTCCAGTGTTGCGGTCGATGCAACCTACCGTAATTTTGCTGCGCTTGCACTATTTCGACGGCCCACCTAGCCGATAGATGCAGCTGCGAAAAAAGTCCCAAGCCAAACGTTATACAACTCACCACCACTCATGCAAAAAACGCCCTTGGAACGAGATTCATTATGCGCCGTGTTTGGGCTTTAATGAGATAGTTTCAGTATTGAAAAACGGTAGGTAATAAAGCGATATTAAAAGTAGTTGAGTAAACAAATTAAATTAATTATTAATAATAAAATATGAGTGCGGTATTTTTTGCTTATAGCCTCCGTTTTTCCCGTTAATCGGACAAAAAATAGATTTTCAAATAGTGCGCAAAAAGTTTGATAAAATATTGAGAAATTTACAGATTTCAATTTATCGTTTGCGTGGCGCTTGGCTTGCGAAAAGCTATTACCGAGTTACTAGTATTAGCTGCACCTGACAGCTCTTTGTACAAACTCTACAACGCCACAGGACAGTTCCTTCGTGAATTGGTCCTCAAGTAAGAAACTCTCGTGCAGGCACGATATACATAGTCGATTAGGCAAGCCGTATTTTAATTATTTCAGACACTCATTCTTTCTGAATATACAGCCGCCAGCCGTGGCAAAAAAGATTTACCGTTTGAAGTCCAATTTGAGTATTAAGACAAAACAAAATCGATAAAACTGACAAAATTTGGCAATATACCAAATTCTAGATCGTGGCTGCCCGCGAAAGACATCGTTTCAAAAAACGCTGGGCCAAGAGATTGCGTTTCGTTTGCACTTCCACCAACAGCAGCTCAAGTTCACATGAAAGTCGTTGTGTAAGCTTGATATGATAGTCTCTGCAACGAAAGTTAATTAATTCACACTAGTTCAGATTTTAGCGAAAATGATGTTCATGAGGTTTTCGCTCAACTATGCAACCTGGAGACGCCCGATATTTCACATTTGTACGTGAAGTAAAAGCGCATTGAAACGGGCGGGATCGCTAAAATATGACGTCACTAGCAGCTAGACAATGTAAGATTTTTATTTTAATATTTTTTTACAAAATTTAGTTCATTTTGCTTTTGAAAATTTCATTGATTTTTTTAAATTTAAATTTAATTTTTAATCGTACAATACGCAAACCAAGTAGGCTCGTGCAGTGGCAGTGTTCTTCGACGTCATGTCTTCAAATAAACATTTTCGGTTTTTTTTACAGGCCCAAGCAGGCGGACCTTCAGATTGTCGAAAAAAGCCACAGTCAAGCCAACCGCTGGACGCAGACCATTCGTAAGGATGACTAAGCCTGTATGTCCAACGGCGTGCAACAATTATTTTGAGACATCATTCAAACTGGTAAACAAAAAAAATGTTGGAAAAAGTCCAGCGGCAATCACACTTGTGAAATGGTGTGATTGTGACAGAAACTCGTAAGGTTGAAAGACACGGATCGTGCACAGTATGAGGACGCGGCGCCAAAGTCATCGGTTTCAGAGGATACCGAGTCGGTCACCGAAGAAACGGAAGAGTGCTGGCTCGCCGCCCAGAAGCGCTACTACCTCGTCTTCTCCATTGCAACGCCGACGCTGTTTATCGGTGACCGTGAGTTAAATCAATTCAACGTGGATATCCTCGGACCGTCACCGCCTTCTCATATTATCGTACGGCAACCGTATAGGATGCAGATCCACATGTGTATGGTGTGTGTCAAAGTGTCTCCTCATGCCGTAGGCTCTATCGTTCCCGTTCTGCGTCCAGTCGCACTCAAAGCAACACTGCTCGGCGTCGGCGGCGTCGTTTTTCGTGCGCTCATTTGGAAAGGTACCGTATAATGCACGTCGTTATTTGCTTCCCATTTTTAATTCAAATTGTTTAAATTATTTAATTTAAATTATTTTAAAAAGTTAAATAAATAAATTTCAGTAATTATTAATAATTAAATTAACTGAATAAATTTGTAAAAATTGAAAAAAGTGTGCGGATAATTTGCGTGTTTTTGTAATTGCCGACATTTAGACATCTGACTGCTTCAAATTTCCTTAGTCGGTCAGCTTCGAACCGGTCAAGCCAGCGCTCGCGTCACTCTTCCAGAATCTGATCCGTCCGACAAAGGTTTGCCCCAAAAAACGGTATCTCACTGAGCAAGAACTCGACTATCTGGTGGCAAAGTTGCGCGCCGATCTCCTTTCCGACGGACGCACCGAAGAAACCATCTTTCCATGGTCGGCGTTCATCCGTTTTGTTAAGCCTGTGGTAAATCGACAAAGTCGCGAAAAGCAGCCGCGATCGTTCTGGCACTGGTTCTATCGCATCGTTGAGCTAATCGTAAAGGACCGATTTGTCAATCAATTTTGGAACGACGGGTAAATCTCGATGACCGATCACAGCTCTGACTTATAAATAATGGAAAAAAATTGTGTAAAAACGACTTTAACAAATGAAAATTACACTAAATCAAGTTGAGTGGAAATTAATCAACAAAGCCAAGACTCGAGTCAAAAACATTGAATTAAATTCAAATTGAATCTTCCTCAGCTAAACCAAGTCGACTATATACGGAATCGAATCTAAGTTGACTGAAAAGCAAAACTAGATCGATTTAGAGACATTATTGTTTAATTGCAATCTAATCGAGTGAACTTGGTGTCTCCAGTAAAATCGAGTTGCTTTCTTGAACCGAGTTTGTTAATGAACTTGAAGTGGAATAGAATGTTCTTAAAATCGTGCAGAAATGACTTTTTTAAATCGGCTTCTAGTCGAATCGATTTGAGATAAAATTGAATTGACTTCGAGTCAAAGCGAATCGACTGGAATTTGAATTGCGTCTGCTTCGAAACAGCGTTGAAACCACTTCAGTTCAACTGAATCAAATTTGGATTCCAATCTGATTCAGATTGCCCAAAGTCAAACAAACTTTAAAGTCAAGTGCTTGTTGAGCTGAATCAACTCGAGTCAAGTTTAATCGGAATGAAGTCGCAGCGAAGGCACACTTTGGACGAAATAAACTGACCTCGAACTTGAGTTGAATTCGAATTAGCAAAATCGAATTCAAAAGGGAATCAAATAAAATTGGCACTGAAATGAGTCGGCCAAATTCTAGCTGTAAAATTTGACATAATCATGAATTTATTAGGTTTCATTGTCGACTTTGGTGCTATTCTGTCTTAATGAAGTCTCCTGCCATTCAGGTTTCAAATTTTAGGTGGCTTATCGGCTTCGTGTCGCGAGCAATGCTTGAAGAAATGCTCAAGAGCAAAGGAGTCGACAAAGCATTTGCACTTTTCTTCAGCGAGAGCACCAATGGGGCGGTGTCGATAACCTGTTGCAGTCAGGGTGTGTGCGCCGTTTGATGTCACGTGATAAAAATATTTCAACAAAAAAAACGTGCTCTAGGAAAAACCATTAACGTGGAGCCATATGATTTGGCTAAACTCGATAAATTCGGCATGATCCGCTATCTCGCGGCGAACACAACATCGGCGTACACGTTCTACCCGATTGAGCACAATGCGGAACTTCAGCAGCTTTTGACAAATTTTCGCAAACAAGCGCGCGATAAATCCGATGTTCCTTTAGGCTACAAGATGGCGAATATTAACGTTGACTACGACGACGACGATGATGATGATGACGAAGGTACGAAAGCGCAGTTAGTAATTTTTTGTCAGCTAATGTTTTGAAAAATCAGCAGTAGTCCAATTTGCGTATCTTTCTACGGATTATTTAATTCTGCCTCTCGGTGCAACAGGCGCAATTTTTCTTTTTATAAAAAAAACTGCGAATCACGTTCTTGTTGTGGACGTACACATATGACGTCGTGCCGGGAAGGAGACGGGAACATAGATCAGAAAAACGAGGGAGACACGCTCAAAAAAGTCACCTGACATCATGCAATGCGAGCACCTCAACTAAGGCAGTAGTACATAAAACCCATGAAAATGATGATTTTCACATTTCTATGCATGTGTAGGAATGGCGCATCACCCGAAGACTTGGCAATGATAGAGCGAGCAATGCAAAACTCAAATGACACGTCTTCTTCAGTTATTCCGGTCATCATAGACCTGACGTACGTTATAAGCTGTGGAGAGGAAGACGCGCATTTCCCCAAAGAACCCATTTTAGCGCACCCATCGAGCTAACATCGTCCTTCGAAGAATCGCCACCTTGGACTCAAGCTGCATTGCAGCAGTGGTCGCAACCGGACATTTACCGTGGTGGGGCACGTCCGAGTTTTTCTCCCACTGGAGTAGCGAGAATTTCCGGCTACGATGGGTATCACTGGTTTGATCAAGCCGGACCCTCGGGTGTCTACAACGCCGGTATCAGTCAGGCGACAACAACGAATTCTACCGCGTTAGGACAAAAGCCACCCGAATCCAAGGAAAATGTCCGTGTAATGTACGAGTGTAGTGTATAATTGCTCGATTTTTATCGCTGCGGGTACACATATTTGCTATATTCTGTGAGACTAGGGGCACCCCTATCCCGCTACATGAGGGAGGAGTAACAAACACGTGATATCTATTTTTGCATATTATAAAATGAATTGTTTCAATAATAATGTTAAAATATTTTTTTGTAATACGGACTGTTTGAATTGCTTTCTAGGCAGTGCCGAATCCCACAACGTTTCCCGGTTGGATATAGCAGGAAAACGTGGCGGTCGTGCAGTCAGCAACGCCATCGCCGCCGTACCATACGCACGGCTGATCGCTTGTAGAAGGCGCAATTTTTTTCACGGACAGGGCAAACATCATCGTAGACGGTCGGGGTTTAGCTTTACGTTCGGTTTTTAGCGTAGTCAGCTAGTTTACTTCAAACCCGTCAGCTGAGAAGACCACAGATTTGACGCCTGTGTAGTGTACGATTTAGCCTGAGAATTAGCCTGTATGTTTCTGCTAACGGCTTCTGGCCAATCCGATACGCGGGTCGTTCACTGAAGGGTAGATGTACACATATTTATTTGCTGTATGGGTATCAGATATGTCTGGTTTGAGCTTTTGTTTTTAGAAGTCCAGCTCTCGCATAGGAGAGTTGTATATAGAAAAATATTCGTAAATTTTCAAAATTAGTTTATGGGTGTGTGAAAAATAAACTTAGACAATATCTTTGAAAGAGCGGCGGCTTTTGTTTTTGAAAAATTCACGTCGTTTAGAAACCCTTTGGCAGTTGATTTTCCGCGGACATCTCATGCGCGAACGGCTGGAGATTGGCAAAAAGTTCGATTTTTCAGTCGTTTAGAGGTTCAAAACTTTTTCAGGATTTGCATTCTGCTCTGCGGTGAAGTTGCCACATGCACTAGTCGTAAAAGCACTTTTACAACGTTGTTGACAAGCAAAAATGCAATCTCGCACAAATTTCATTTTCGCTCAAAGTGCTGAAGATTTCACGATGATTATGAAGCTTTCTCACGCACTTCTGGTCGCCATTTGCGTTTTGTGGGACATCCAACCACCAAAAATCGCTTTGATGTTCCAAAAGTTTGAACACGAAAGTGTGCTCTTTCACGCTCTGAGCTGAAAACTCTGTGAAAATTAGCTCTGTGAGAAAATTAAAACATTAAAAAAAATAAAAAACAATAAAAAAGTGAATGAAAAACATTACGGATCGAAGCTATCGATGCGTTTTCTACGTGTAAGTGGGCCACGCATTGGCGCGTCCGACTTGTTTCCAAATATTGCGATAATAAGCATAAATTGTACAAGCGTCAGTAGCAATTTGAGCACGTTCCAACACTATCTTTAGACAAAAGAGTGAAGCTGCAATCGATCAAATAAATAGTCATCACATATCGAAACAACGTCGAGCCTATACGCTTCGATCCGATTATGTTTGCCCACCCGACTGCCGAATCATGCTTTTGAGCTTCAACATTAGCTAATTTGCGAGACATAACTTTTCGTTTTTTTAATCGATTCATTCTCATTTCTTTGTTCAAATCGACTTGTTTACGACGAAAATCCAGACAAAACCCGGAAGCTAACGATCGCTGTTCTTTCATACACCTGTTGCTTTTGTTCGGTTCTTCGATCCTTTAGCTCATTACTTATCAATGATCTCGAACGACGTCAAAGAATCTCAGAATTTTCTTCAATGAAAGAGTGAGTTTCGCAATAGGTACCAGTCACTTAAGCATTCACAAAGCCGTAAAAAGTTGTTTCAGTTTCAGCTTGTCGCGTCGACACCTCAACAATGAACGAGCAAACCTGGATACCGGATACAAATCGAGCGTTGACGGATGTCCCTCGTCAGGTCATATGGCATCGGCAGTAATGCATCCTCCTCTGTTGGTCCGAATGGTACAATCCTTGATGGTTTCCGGTCGAAAAAATAGATTGATTTTATTGCTTACCGCTATTCTGTGCACTTGCCTTATTTACGATCACGGCCTCCTCCCTTTTTATCACCACAAAGATCTCGACCTCATTGTCACCTACGTCAATGGTTCCGATCCTAACTGGCTTCGCGACTTCAAAAAATATCTTAACATTTCCGGTGAGATCGCCCTCAACGGCGGAAACTCACCGAATCGCTATCGTGATAACGACGATCTTCGCTACTTTCTTCGATCCATCGATCGCTATGGCGCGATTTTTCGAAAAATCTTCGTCGTCGTCGCTTCTGAATCGCAGATTCCTCACTGGCTAAATTTGAAGAATCCCCGACTTAGAATCGTTTACCACCAGGAGATCTGGCCGAATCGGACCTTCCTTCCGTCGTTCAACTCGGTGGCGATCACCGCGAATGTCTTTAGAATTCCTGGTCTAAGTGAATACTTCGTCTACGCAAACGACGATTTCGCCTTTCTCGACTACGCGTCGATAGACGATTTTATCGATTTTCGCGACGACGGTTCACCCCGTTCTATTGTCTCGCATATCGATTCGACCGAAATCGGACCGCGACCACAGAATCACGCCGCGCAGTGGCAGTCAGGTGCATGCAATGCGCGAAATCTGATTTTCCAGTTGATCGAAAATCGATCTGAAATTTGTCGACCAATCAACATCAAGGATCGAACTTCCTATGGCCTCATCGGCGTCAACAATTGGCTTCTACATACTCCACATGTCTTTGTTCGATCGATTTTCGAGCATGCGGAAAGCGTTCCGGAAGTGCATGAAGCCATGCGTCGTACATCGAGAGCTAGATTTCGAAGTTTGACCGATGTCCAGTTCGCGCACTTCTTCTACCCCTTTGCGCAGTGCGCCTTTAGAATTCACGTCGAGGATCGGGGTGCCTGGCAGCAGCTTGCCTACGTTGCGACCGATCAGAATATGCACCACGTCGCGATGGACTGGAAGCTAAGAGCGTTGCGAGCATTAGCTTGGAAACAGACGTTTTCTTGGCTTACGCCGAGAGTACTTCAGAAGCTCTTTGGCGTCTCGCGACTGAGATATCTTTGTGTGAACGACGATGGTGCAGACAATAGATCGACTAGTTGGGGACTGAAATTTGAAGAAGAGGTGCGCCGATTTCGCGATAGGCTTTTCTCGTCGGCGAGCAGCTTCGAGATTTAGCGCTAATGCACGTTTGCTAGGAAATGACTTTAGGTTGAGAGTAATTCATTGAACTAAAATTCTGGGGAGCTGTTTATATTTTACCTTTTATGGTAAGGAAATAATCCCAGAACGAGGGAATGGGTTATTCATAATGGCATGGTCTGGCTTGTGGACGTGCATCAATTATCACACAGTCGTTGCCCAGTGGTTCACTGGTCGAATAATTTTTAGAATCTAGCCACTTGGTCTGATTTTAAGATTACCGCTGCACTCTGCGTTTGTCAAAATTGCAACACACACGAGGTGAAACCGATGCATACCCACGAGGCAAAAGCACAGCTTAACTAGCTTTTCGCAACGCCATACAAATTTTGCTTTACGCAAGTAGCAACGGAATACTAAATATTTTGACGTAGTGAATTCGAGCTGCTGCATTATTGTTACTTTGTTCTTTCTTTATTTGCCCTAACTTGAAAAATATTTTTCGCCTTTTAATGAATAGATGTGCAAATTCACATTGTTCGCAGTTTCACGTTGGCAAAACTATTTGAGGAACAGCAATTATCTTAGTACCTTTGTCCGGCTGAATATATTTGCATTAGGGGCCCTTCACAACTGACGTCAGCTAAATATTTAAAATTTTGATTTATCCACCCCTTGTTGTCAGCTGTCATCAGTTTCCGACCCACCCACCCTCAAACTGAAGTCAGCTTGACCCTACCTGCCCACATCGTCAGCATTTGACAGCTTTGGCTGAGCCACTCATCTCTTCTAGCGACGTCAGTTGTGAACGGCCCCATACGAACTACTGGTACGCGATTGTACATAACAGTTTTAGTTTCAAGAAGTGCATGTCCGTCTCAAACTGAGGCAGCTGTCGGTGAATATTGTGATACTGTCTCAGTCATCTAAATTTTGCATATTCCCAAAAAACATTTACGTAAATAAATCGGAATGTACAGCTTCTAAGTTTTCGTTTTCACCATCTTTTAGTGAAAGCGACCTTGGCCTGCATACGTATCGCTGACGAAGTACGCGAAGCTCGCTGTGCTAAAAATTTATTCTTAGAGTTACCTCGCTTTACATCAAAATATACTTTTAATAAATATAATTCCTGGTTTAAAAAGCAATATTTTGCGGTTGTTAGTAGAACAATCGCCAAGAAATAACGGTGCCATGTGCTTTCTGTTCCACTCTGTGTTACATGGCTTTTCTTGTGCGCTAAGCTATATAAAGAATGCAACGGCGTCGGCATTTTTACTCCGCTAACGAAGCGCCTTTGTGCTCAAGCGCTCAGGGAAGAATTTGATTACGTCGAGAAGCGGAAAATGAGAGATAAACCTTTTGAAGTCGCACAAAATTCACGATTGGAGTTTGCAATTTTCGCACCCGCATGTGCATTAATTTTTCTACTGATGTAGCTTTTTATTGCCTCTCCTCGGAACGAAATCAATCACTTTTCTGTGCTTTCGCGTCAAGCACCCTATCGTGAATTGATTACGCTTCGCGCTCGAAATGGCAAATCCCACCAGCATTGCCTCGTATAATCTGGGCTTCCTCACGATTGCTTGCGTCTGTAGTATTATTGCATTGCGTGCAAATTCATGTGAGCCACCGCGGTAATCTGTTCCCACTGTCCAGCACATCGGCCGCCTGCGTATTCCAGTTGACTTGTGGTTCACATATGTAATTTGTGAAAAGCGACAATTAGATCCTCCCAGTCGCTAAATTGTATCCGCTGCATCCGTATTTTTCCAAATGCTGTACCCTCCCCTTAATAGTGTACCCGGGTACACTATTCGGAGTTCAATTTTCTATCGCCAAGCCCATGCTCATACCAATTTTTTGCCCGTGCTCAACTAAAAGAGTCGTTGCATCTGAGCCCAGTCGGCAATCGGACCAGCCAAAAATTTACCGCAAACTCTTTGTGATACGTCATCTAAAGCTTACTGTGACGTAATGCTATGAGCTGTCGAAATAAAAAGACAAAAATACTGATCACGCAAAGGCGGTGAGTGCGTTGCACTTCGTTACACTGACAAGGCTTCCGAATAGTGTACCCGGGTACACAATTTGGAGCTAATATACCCGGGGTATTGTATTTGAAAAAATACGGTATATATCGCCACATTACGAAACCGTATTGCATGTCTTGGTGAAGTACGTATTCGACTGAAACTAAATTTTCGTGGACACATTAGCGAACGCATGGGGTTTTTCCACCAGATATAATAAAACTGCTTAACCGGCCAATGGGCAGTTGCTTTCTGGGAGCACCCTTTATCAAACTCCTTTTCACAAAAATATCATTTTCATACTAAACTTGCTGCTTCTCCACAATTCTAGAGCTGAAGCGAAATGCGCTAATTTCCTTAGAACTGATCCTCCAAAAATGGAGGTCAAAAATAGCTCTGCACAGGAGGCTAAACAAAAACGCCTGCGAAAGCTTTGCGCCCGCTTCTGCGCCAACTGCACGCTCCACGGCCTGAGCGACCTCTACAACGAGAAGCTCCACTTCCTCAAGTATCTCTGGCTCGTGCTAATCGCCGTTAGCTGCGCGGGCGCCACCTACGGCTCGTTCGAGATCGTAGCCCAGTACCTCTCGTCGCCGCTCGCCGTCTCCTACACCATCGCCCATAAGCCCACCCTTCGCCTGCCAGACATAGTTCTCTGCCCCTTTACGACCCTCTCGCAGAAGTTCCTCCGCGAGAACAACATCTCCGACGAGCTCGCCAACTACGTCATCGATGCGTTCGGCAACGCGCCGCTCTACTCGCGCAAGTTCTTCAAGCCGCGTAAGGGCCTGAACAGCGTGCAGAACAAGGGCATGGAAGACGAGCTCGACGACCTCATCACGCGGTTGAACATCAGCTGGCAAGACTTCCTCGACAGATCGTCGATCAAGTGTGCCGATCTGGTCGTCAGCTGTGAGATCGTCACGAATCTCTCCTACCGGTGCTGCGACGATGCGCAGCACCAGATCTACAGCACGTTTGGCGACTGTATCCGAATCAAGAGTCCGGTGCAGACGCTGCCTGGATTCGGATGGGGCCTGACGATGATCCTGCGCCCGCTGAATGAGGACATCGTTTTCAGTGGGCGGGCGTCGTTGACGAACAAGGGGATGAGCCTCTACTTTGCCGACGGCGATGAGTGGGAATTTGGCGATCTCTCGTTTTTTCCGCAGGGTGTGGACGCCCTGCTCGCGGTGAGCACGATTGAGTACGACCTCGTCAACTCGAAGGAGTCGCCGTGCTCGAGCGATGAGGCAGGGATCATTCGGAGCACGACAATGTGCTTGGATTTATGCTTCTTTGAGTGGGCAATGAAGCAGTGCGAGTGCCATCTCCTCCTGCTCAGCATGTACGTAAGGGGTGGTCGGCCCTGCACGCCCAAGGAGTTTCGCCAATGCGTTACACCGAAGACGAAGGAGTACGTGAACGCGAACGGTGGCGCCCATGCTGTCCTCCATCAGTGTCAGCGACGGTGTCCGCACGCGTGCCACTATAAAGAGTTTCAACCGAGAATGACCTTCGCGAACTTTCCATCGAGATCCATCGAGAAATTCCTTCGACCTGAACTTAATCTGAACAATATGAGCGACTATACAGTGGTTCAACTCTATCACGAGCAGTTGGTCGTCACGGAGATTCGGCAGTTTCCGACGCTGACGGGACAACAATTTTTGGCGAGTATTGGTAAGTGAAAGCAATGAATTTTGTATAAAGTTCGAAAAGTGTATGCTTTGTAGTTAAAAAATGGCCCCTCCAAAATCTTACTTAATTTTAGACGCAAAACAAGGCTTAGAAATTTTTATCCAAGAATTAAAACTGAGGTTTGCTTTTGCACCCGATGCGGCCAACGCGTTTCAGGATAAAGAAAGGACAAGTGTGTGACTTGAACGTGTTCACAACGTTTCGTTTTGTCACTTGGTTTGTCTAAAATTAGAGCAGCACACAGCATTAAAATGTGGAACAACAGCATTACCTTGCATACGTCAGATGCCTCAGCGGTGAATCTAAGCAATATAATCTAGGGCTGGCAAAACGGGGCACCCCCGCCCCAATGAGGCAAATTTTTAAAAATGCCCCCCATCCGCCAACGACATTTTTTTCAAAAAAAAAATTTGAAATTTTTTTCGAAAATTTTTTTCAATTCTTT
>JAQGBB010002041.1:0-11782 GCA_034691745.1 Prismatolaimus dolichurus | reverse complement strand
CAGTACGTAAGTACGTACATAATTCTGTAATCAACTTCTCGTCTTGTTATGCGTGTTCGTATGAGTGATGCTCACGCGCTGCGTTTACGGCAAGCAGCGCATGCTTCCAAGCTTCGACGCCAACCGACGGTGCAACCATTGTGGTTTCCGACTCGGTGCGCGCTATACACGGTTGAAACTGCTGCGTCGGTGAAGAAGTCAACTTTGCTCGCCTTTTCACTGCTGCTCTGCGGGCTTTTGCGCGCTCGCTCGCTTGCTCGCTTGAACGCTTTCTGCCTGGCGTGCGTGTGCCGACTGAAACTTGGTGTTTGGAAGTTGGAGTGAAAATAATGCGAACTTTGTGAGCCTTCAAGCGAAGAAAGAAACTGTCGTTTGAAACCAGACGATATTTTTCGGCGATGATTTAAACTAGTGTTATTTTTTGCGGTATTGCGACGCGGGCTTCTTTGCGTGCTATCACAATTTGCTCGCCAAATTTTTACGTATTGGCGTTGATGTGCTAACTGCATAGTTTCATGACAATTAATCAATTATCTTTCTACTTTTCTGACTAGTTACGCCTAGAGGAATTTACGACGACGGCGCTGCGGCGACGTTTGCGAGCACGAGACCTGGTGCTTACATCTGCCTGTATCATTCGTCGATGGTTATGGATTGACTAGAAACGACGTCTCGATTACTTTGTGGTCCATCAGGCGAGTTGGCGCGGCGTCTTCGTCGTCCATTGCGAGCGCGCAAATACGCTGACATGCTATTCTTACACATGCGGCCTCGACAAACACCGTATCTGCTCGCGTGAAAAGTGCTCCTCGCTGCGTAGTTTGAACAAAAATGCAAGCAGTTTGTCTGGCGGCTTATTCTTTCTGCTGGCTTGCATGTTCCGCGTTGCTCCTCTTCGGATCTCTTTTTCGTTTCGCGTCGCACTGTTTGGCGTAGTGGCGCGCACTTACCCTCACAGAACAAGGTGCGGCTTGCGCTAGCAGACAGTTCGCAAAGGCATGCCGCGAAATTGAGTTTAGTGGAGCAGAAGTGGCACCTTGCCGAAATGTTGGACTGCAAACAGGTCTAAAGTTTTCGAAGAACGTAAGTTTATTTCGTCGCTTTTTCAACGTCGTCTACTTTGTCTGCAACGCATGTTCTCGATGAATCTGTCTGGCGTGGTAACTTTTTTGCTCGTCTTTTAGGCCTGTTATCTCAAAGCGATTGAGACCCAACCGAGTTTCGCTGTTGCGTGGAGCAATCTCGGGTGTGTCTTCAATGCTCAAGGCGAGATTTGGTTGGCGATTCATCATTTTGAGAAAGCGGTTCAACTGGATCCGACTTTTCTTGATGCCTATATCAATCTGGGAAATGTCCTCAAGGAAGCGAGAATCTTTGATCGGTATGTCGACATGGAAGTGCACTGTTCGGCTTTACATGCCTTTTCTGTGCAGGGCTGTTGCTGCCTACTTGCGTGCGTTGAACTTGGCACCAAATCACGCTGTTGTGCACGGAAATCTAGCCTGCGTTTACTATGAACAAGGGTGAGTGTTCGAAGTTGCAGTTCACCCGTTGCTTCATTTTGTTTTTTGCAATTGAAGGCTTATCGATCTCGCTATTGACACCTACCGTCGCGCGATTGAACTTCAACCGAACTTTCCCGATGCGTATTGCAACCTTGCGAACGCACTGAAGGAGAAGGGACTTGTCGCTGAGGCGGAAGAATGCTACAACACGGCGCTTCGGTTGTCTCCTTTGCATGCTGACTCGTTGAATAATCTCGCGAATATCAAGAGAGAACAAGGCTATATCGAAGAAGCGACTCACATGTATATGAAGGCGTTGGAGGTGTGTTTTCACTTTGTTGCTCAGCGTAGTGCATTCATATGATTTTTAATTTTTTTTTGAAGATATTTCCCGAGTTCGCAGCCGCACATTCGAACTTGGCGAGCATCTTACAACAACAGGGCAAACTGAGTGCTGCACTTGATCATTATCGTGAAGCGATTCGCATTGCACCGACTTTTGCCGATGCTTTTTCCAACATGGGCAACACATTGAAGGAGATGGGCGACATACAGGGATCGTTACATTGCTATACGCGCGCCATTCAGATCAATCCGGCGTTTGCTGATGCGCATAGCAATCTTGCCTCCATTCATAAAGATTCGGGAAATATTCCGGAAGCGATTCAGTCGTACAGGACGGCGCTCAAGTTGAAACCGGAGTTTCCTGATGCGTTTTGCAATCTGGCACATTGTTTACAGGTGCGTATCTATGTATGTATGTACATTAGGTATAATGGGATTTATGCAAAAACATGAAGTATTGTACTAAAGAGAAACAACGCTTGTACGATGTGTGTACTGTATGCACTACGTAGTTATTACACATTTTCCATTAGGTGCACCGTTGTTTGTACTTTGACCTCTGCGCTGAGGAAAATTCGACGCTTGATTGCGCGGCATGCGACCCGCGGTCGGCGCAATGAGTCAAAGTACAAAGGATGGTCCACCTATCGAAAAGTGTGTAGTAGTTATTGGCACTTTCACAGTCCGTCTGCTCGCTTCGTTTCGATGGGCATGCGGTTCAGATGAGTGCGAGATTGTTGGAATAGCTGCTGTTCAAAGCGGGAAGTAGTGTTGGGACTTCTTGCTTATGTCAAGTGGCCTACATACATCAGTATAAGTCGGCCGGAGTGCTTACAAGCAATTCGGTCTTTACTCTTTTTATCAAACGAATTTTTTACTGTTTGGACACATTTTGCGCCCTTACTGTATGTTTACATACACGTACTGTACATAGGTCTTATAGTTATTTTTGTCGACTTCTGCAGATTATCTGCGACTGGACGGATTATGATATGCGGTTGAAGAAGATTTGTACGATCGTTGACGAGCAGTTGGCGAAACAACGATTACCGTCTGTTCATCCGCATCATTCGATGCTCTATCCGCTTACGCATGAACAACGCAAGGGAATTGCTGCGCGGCATGCACAGCTTTGCTTGGAGAAGGTACTTTAGGTGTACTGTGGAGAAATGCGAGAGTTTATTGCGCAAGTTTGCGAGGAGTTACGGTTTTACAACCTGTTATCGGACTTGATTTCCGGGAAGGTGGTGCGAACTAAAATTGGGCCAAAAGGCATTTTTTGTTTTTCAGTTTTCGACGGTTAGAACTGTGTATGTGTATGTATGAAACTTTTTCGGGCGCTTTTTTGCGTAAATGTTACGTCTTTTCTTGTCAAAACTACGGCCCTGGCTCACGAGAACAGGGTTTTTTCGAACAAGAAAATCAAACTAACTTTTTCGCTCTTGGACACTATAGGTGGCGATTTATCACAAACCGCCGTATTCATTCGCGAGAGATTTACGAGCGAGCGGTGGTCGTCTCCGCATCGGTTATCTTTCATCTGACTTTGGCAATCATCCGACATCCCATCTGATGCAGTCGGTACCAGGCTTTCACGATCGACAACGTGTCGAGATCTTTTGTTATGCTCTAAGTACGGACGATGGAACGAATTTTCGAAAGCGAATTGCGATGAAATCTGAACATTTTGTCGACTTGTCCCAGGTAGAAAGGCATTCCATGTAGCTCTGATTGTAAGGTGAATGATTGGTTTTGAAGATACCAGACAATGCGAAGGCGGCGGACAGAATCGCGGCTGATGGTGTACATATTTTGCTCAATATGAATGGGTATACGAAGGGAGCGAGGAACGAAATTTTTGCACTTCGACCGGCTCCTATACAGGTTAGATTGTTTTTCACCCTTTGTAATAGTCGAGTATATATGCACAGTATATTCAAATGTAGGCGATGTGGCTGGGATATCCTGGAACGTCTGGAGCGTCGTTCATGGACTATATCATTACCGATACTTTCACTTCACCGATGAATCTTGCTTATGCGTATAGCGAGAAACTTGCGTATATGCCACATACGTTCTTCATTGGGGATCATATGCAAATGTTTCCGCATATGAGTGAGCGCGCGATCTTGAAGGGAAAAAATCGACCCGATTTGAACAAAGATAATGTGACGGTTGTCAATGCGACTAATTTGGGAGCTATCACTGAGAAGCAGGAAGTTAATGTTCGGGTGAGTTGGCTTTTTATCTGTACTCGAGTGTATAGGTGTGAGTAACTGTTGTTCTTGACATGGGCTTTCTAGGAGTGGAAACAGGAGGCGGAAGTTCCACATGGACCGTCGAAGGTCGTGAGGAAAGAACAGGTCGTTGTACCGGTTATTGAAATACCGACGACAGCGCCAGTGGTACGTACACATTATTTGTGGGGATGTCGTCTATAACGTATAATACGTGTTTGTACGGTATTTTAAGGAGACCATGGTTAGTCAAGGTCATACACAAGCTAGTGTTCAGGGCATTTCGGTACAGAATGGTCTCACTTCTCTCAGTCAGGTAAGGTTTGGTGTTTTGTGTTTAAAAAAGTTGGAATTTACCTTTTTACCGTCAGTCCCAACCGAAAGCGGCTACAGGGGAAGAACCACCCCAATCGATTATTGTGACGACGCGAATGCAGTACGGTTTACCCGATCAAGCGGTTGTTTATTGCAATTTTAATCAGCTCTATAAAATCGATCCGGATACTCTCCGAATGTGGTGTGAGGTAGGATGATGTGAAAAGAGGGAAATTATTATTTATGGAACAAAAACTCTTTGTTTTGTAGATTTTGCGAAGGGTTCCCAATAGTGTCCTTTGGTTATTGCGGTTTCCTGCTTATGGCGAAGCGAACATTTTACACACTGTGAGGAATACGTATGGAATCGATGCGGCGAGGGTGATTTTTAGTAATGTGGCTGCCAAAGAGGAACATGTGAGGAGGGGACAGTTGGCCGATGTTTGCCTCGATACGCCGTTGTGTAATGGACATACGACTGGCATGGATGTTTTGTGGGCGGGAACGCCGATGATTACGTTGCCGTGTAAGTGCGGGGCGGTTTGTAATGAGAGGAGAATAATTATTGTAGAATTTGAAGTGAGATTTAAGTTTGAGGTTGTAGATTTACGCTTTAATAGTGAATAATGTTTGGCCCGAAATGTTGTGAGTTTTTCTGATTTTGATTTTGATAATCAAAATTGGGCTGAAAAATTTGAAAATGTTTCAAAATTGCAATGTTAAGAAAATGTGTTTTAAGAATTGAAAAACTATTTTTTCAGTGAAAAAAAAAGAAAATTTTCACAAAAATTTTGATCAGTCGCGCTCTTGCTTTATCATCAACAGTTATGCAATCAATGTAAACAAGAACTTTCGCATGCTGAAGTAGTCACACAATGCAGTCATAATGGACGCTAATCGGGCGCAATAGTCGCGATAGCACCACACGATATCTCATGTCCTCAAAATTTGGATTTTAATTTCGAACTTTTTTGAGCGATTGTGAAAATGAAAATTACAAAACGATTTTGTCCGAACGCTGTTAGCGAGTGTACAATATTAAGTGTATTTAAAAATACAGTAGAACAAGGGCGGGTGTATTGAGGTCATCAGGTTGCCCGGCCAATACCCCGTCCCGAGAAAAAATAGCACAGGAGAGAGCGAAAAAGTAGAGATATAAAAGTTGTTGGTTTTGGCAACCTAGCAACCTCCCCTGTGGCCGGGCAACCTCCCCTATCCGAAAATCACGGCAGGCCCTTGTAGAATAAGAGGAAGCGATTCCTAATGAAGTTTTGTTGCAGTGGAATCGTTTGCGTCACGAGTTGCTTCGTCGCAGTTGAACGCTCTCGGCTGTCCAGAGTTGGTTGCTAAATCGCGTGATGACTACGTTGCAATTGCGTGCAAACTTGGAAACGATGCTGATTAGTAAGTTTATATGACGTGCGATATCCTGCTGGTCAGATAGTGCGTATTTTATGACAGTGAAGTAGAATGTGCACAATGTGGTCTTGTTTGTGTAGTTTACGAAGCATTCGTGCGAAAGTTTGGCGCTCTCGCTTAACGAGCACGTTGTTTGACGTCAAACAGTACTGTCGAGATTTGGAGGATTTGTATATGAAGATGTGGAGGCGATTCGCCGAGGGCAAAGCGCCTGAACATATATTGGTGTGAACTTTTGAAGACGGGTGGTGCGATTTTTAGATGGAAGGTTGATGTTATTGTGGACTGAATTTGTAGTACATAATATCACTTTTTGTTGCATATGTTTATTGTTTTGTGTGAGACGTGTTTTATAGTGTGCGTATGTATTTTAGGTTTCTTTTGTGGACGCTATGTATACAACGCTGTGGTGTAGTTAGGATTTTTGTTGTTTCAGCAATCCTGCTGGGACAATGGTAATTTTCGGGTTTTTTAACGATGCGAAGGGCTGCTTCATGTGAGAAGAGTAGTTGTTGGGCGAAAATAAGTTAGGTTTTAGCTTGTGCTGAATGAGCTGTACACATATCATTTCGTCTGTTGAATGTAATGTATATATATAATGTATATATACGGAGGAGCGATCGTGTGGGCAGTATCTGCGCACATGCGGGATGTATCTGTATTTGGTTGCGAATGTAGTGGCAGTTTGTTCGTGTACATAGCTCTACCCACATTTGCACGTACTTCATTGCGTTTTTTCTGTAGTTTGTGGTACTGGAGTTGTACATATCTGTCTGGGAGCTGTCCACTGCTTTGATTGTTTGACGACGCACGTTAAAGCGTAACGTTTGCGATTTGAGGTCATTGCATATATAGTCTTACGCAAAAATCAATGAAGGAATCGCGCTCTGTAAGGTGGTTTGCTGTGACCATTCATCTCTTGATCGGTCACTTCTCCGAGAATGAGCTGTTGGCTTTCTCGCTTCTTGCTTTCCATTGAACGCTTGCCAATATTGCCACACGCGTCTAATGCAGTGCTGCTTGGTTGAACCCTTGCAGACAGAAGAGGTGTCGTGCAAGTGCATTTCTCGGTCTGCGTGCTAATGCTGTGCCAACGTGTTTTCAGTGCCGTCAGCTTTCGGTCGTTAGTCGGGTGAGTTTTACGTACAGTGCGTAATCCGTCCTGTATTTATACGTGTTACAGCAGCTTTTTTTGGCTCTGTCGTTAATTCTAGTTTCACTGACATCGCTCCTAGAGCGTTCACGCAATCGCGTTTGATGTGCACAAGCGTGGATAGCGAGTTCGAACAAGCAAAGGGTCGGTTGTCGACACTTAGCGAGAAACCGTCCAACGACTTGCAGTTAAAGATTTACGCGCTGTTCAAACAGGTGTTTATGCATGGTACAGTTGCGGAGCTTATCAGTAGATGTTGGCTTACTGCGTGCTTTTCTTCCGCACATCGCTTGTGAGTGCAGCTGACGTGAGTTTTCTCTGTTAATGCGAATAGGCGACGGTTGGTGTCTGCAAAGCGTCGAAACCATCGGCGTTTAATTTTGTCGAGAAAGCGAAGTGGGAAGCTTGGAACACTTTGGGAACAATGTCGCAAGCGGACGCGAAGAAAGAATATGCGCGCTTGGTTGACAGCTTGGTGGGCAGCTCGGTGGCAGCAAAGGGTGGTACTGCTTCATCTGCTTCGAAGACGACGTCTGATGGGGCGATCCTCGAGGAGAAAGATGGGAAGATTTATCGCATCAAGCTCAATCGGCCCGATAAGAAGAATGCGCTTACGAGAGAGGTGTGGAAATGTGAACGTTTGTTATGTGAACTGAACACATGGGTGATTGAGGATTTGGCTTCGTCACTTTGTATGTATGTACATGTATAGGCGTACATATGTTGTACGTTTAGATGTATGCGTCGATTGCTAACGCTTTTGAGAATTCGGCGAAGAGTGACTCCACATTGACCGTTCTCTCAGGTACTTAGAATAGGGTTTTTGTGATGAGTGACATGCCTCAATTTCAGAACCAGTTTTATCGAGATTGGTTGAACCGATTTTTGATTTCAAGATGTCAAAATGATGTTAGTATTTTTTGACACTTTTGAGGCCAAAATCGGTTCAGCCAATCTCGATCAAGCTGGTTCTGAAGTTTTGAGGTGTGTCACTTATCATGAAAACTATTTTACGTACATGACCGTCTGAGCATCTTCGATGTACTGTACATACGTATCTTCCAAAAGTGCCTGTTTGTATTATATTAAATACTACATGCATGCGTACATCTCAGTTCGTTCTTTCTGCAGGTAGCGGCGAGTATTTCTGCAGTGGCAACGACCTTAGCAACTTTGCAAACATCAATCCGAGCACGATGTCTGCGGCTGCAAAAGAGGGCAAAGTGTTGTTAGAGTAAGAGAACGCCACTGCAGCATTTAGTCTGTATGTATGTAGAGTCGCGATGGTTAACAGTGTAGTGTTGAACGAGAAGGTTTTAAGTTCGAATGCATTTACGCAGGCGATTTGTTGGCGCGTTTATTGATCATCCGAAACCGCTTATTGCGCTTGTGCATGGTCCCGCTATTGGCATATCGGTCACTGTACTTGGTCTGTTCGATGCTGTTTATGCGTCCGACAAGGTGAGTATACAGACACGCATGTACTTTTGTTTGTTTTGCGCGGGTAGAAGGTCCGTTCTTGTTCTTAGTGGCAAAGCTCGGCTTTCACTTTAGGCGACGTTTCATACGCCGTTTACGAGTCTTGGTCAGTCACCGGAAGGTTGCTCGTCGTACACTTTTCCGCGACTGATGGGTACCGCAAAGGTCAGTGGACAATACGTGTATGGCTTGTATTCTTGGAACATCAGAAGGCGCTTTTGGTTACGATGAGCTTGAAAGTGAGGTCGGCGTGGGGTGCGTCTTAGCGAAGGGAGACGCTGACGAGTGGGTTCAAAGCTTGTGGTTTACCGAGACCAAGATAACATACACAAGCAATCGAGTCTCTCTTTACTCGCTGTTGGAATCACGTCAGCATATACACTTCAATCATATTCGCGCTTCTAATTGTAGTCGGTGCAAGCAAGGGAGAATATCTAGAACTAGTCTACTTACGGCATCAGTAAGCTCGCACAAACAGCAAACAACGACGACTGGTTGTAGCAAACTATGTACGCACTGTCATGTAAGCAAGAATACGGTAGTTTATTGTACAATTGTATGTGATTTCTCCACAACTGTGCTACGCAGACGGTAGGCAGATGGTATTCATTGAACGATATGACGTCACTTGTACTGTACGTATTGCGCATGCGCACACTAGCGAGAAAGTATGGTGTACGTATGTACAGTACATTGTAGATGGTGAATACCGTGTGTGCAGTACGTACAGTTTTTTGTATCGGCGAAATAGATGAGGCTTCACGAGATATCTTTTGCTGTATGTAGGCGTCCGAAATGCTCCTTTTCGGCAAGAAGCTGACTGCAGAAGAAGCGCTTCGTTGTAATCTCCTCACCGACGTCTTTCCACAACAATCATTCGCGCACGAGGTCGAACAACGTCTCAAGCGTTTTGCCGACTTGCCACCACAGGTCGTCAGATCAGCGTGCGGTCTAGCTTTGTAACTGTTCAGGTCTTGTCGCTTTTAGAGCCTGATGTTGTCGAAGAAGATCGTTCGAGATTCCCTTCGCGATGTTCTCCACCGTGTGAATAAGGCTGAGTGTGAACTCCTTGAAGGACGGTGGCAATCGGAGGAGTGCTTGGCGGCGATCATGACGTTCTTCTCGCGCAAGTCAAATCTCTGATTGTGGCATGGATGTTTAGTGTGTTAACTTGACAGAAGTTATTTCGCAGACTATACTTTGTAGTACACTGCATTGCAGTTATTTATCAGTGGTTGATACGGCGATATGGGTTAATAAACTGGTGTTTATATCATTGCCAGTGTTTAAGCTACCTTGATCGCTTGATGATCCGATTGAGCCGAGGCGTCTCTCCAACGCAGTTGTCACTCTTCGTTGTCCGAGAAGCCCTGTCGTCGATGAACTGCCGGATGACTATAGCGTCTCTCGCTCGATCGGTGCTATCGGCAGGTGGACGTAGGGCAGCAGGCACATGGCGTGTACTTTGCCACACGCCGAGAGCACTGTGATGCCGCGATAGCACGACATGTTGGACGTTGAACCTTTCTGGTAGATAGGCACAATTACGCTGCGCTTAAAGTCGGTGACCGCTTTCTCCTGTTCCCACACTCGCTGCAGCACGCTGGTGAGCCACTTCACTACGGGTGGCCGCCTGCTCTTAGCGACTCCGCTGTTACACCATCGAGGCCCGCCGCTCTGTCTCCCTTCAGCCGACATAGCATTTTCTTGATGAGGCCCTCGTACACCACACAGTGAGTATCGTCCAAGAGCGGTCTTCGTTCATCGAACCGTCGAGCGCCAGCGGCACTGACGGTTCTATCGGTTGAGCAGCTCGCCGAAATAAGCCGACTATACCAGCAAGTCCTCTTCTGGACTCGCCGTCTTTTTTCCATCTTTCTTCACCACGGGAGGGAGCTTCTATGTCGCGCCGCCAGCGATAGCGCGAAACTTCTTGTAAGCCGACTTCAGGTCGTTACGTTCCATCGCAACCTCCGCCACCTCGCTCGTTCAACCCTGAGTTGTGGTCGTCCTTCAGCGTATGTTTCACTCGGCCGTTCAGCATGTGGTGCTGCACCGCACACTCGCGCACGACCGCCCGACGGTGGTATCAGCCGCAGCCGAGCCTTCCGCGCTCGTCGGTCAATTTTAGCGTCGCTTCTCGAATCGACGGTTGTTACGTTTGCTGCGTTTCTGGCAGGCATTACAGGGCACACGCCTTTAGCGCCTCACAAAAGCATCTTCTCGTCCGCATTCACCGTTGTCGGCCGACTGCCGAAGCATTGTTTCAGCTCTCACTGCATGTACGCTATCCTTCGTTCATTCCGGTAGTCAAGCTTCCGAAGGTTGATCACCCACGAACCACCGAGTTGCACTGCTTTCATAAAATTGTCTGCCACTGCATAGGCCCGTGCAATTGTATAAACAAAACGAAGCAAATATGTAGATTTGTGTGGTGGTGTACTATACTCAACATATGCCAAAAAGAAAATTGAAAATTTTGGTTGGTATCAATTTAGGTACACCTACACCAGTTGAAGTGTGTGCAAAAGTTAACCATCGACTTGCTACAGGAAATGTGATTTACGCGTGCACTTCATCTGCGAGCACTGCGACTCAACTTACCTGTAAACTAACCCAAAACAATCTATAAAGAGTCAAGAGGCTGAAAGAGCATGTAAAAATTTACAGGTAACCGGTAAATCACCTGTAAATATTTTACCGGTACATGTAAATTTGTTAACTATCTGTAGTGCCACAGGTAAGTTACAAGTGCGCCAAAACAGGCGATTTGTTGTGTCACTTTGCGTACGTAAGGCGTCGCTTTCTGACATTCGGTGCCTAAAGTGGCAAGCGCGTTTCCCAGTGTGTAGCATTGCAAGCTTTGTAAGTGCTGCCGGAACAATATGTTTGCTGTTTTTTTTATTTATTGTAACAGTATGGTGTATGAGTGAAAGAGTGTAATTTCACATGACAATATAAGACCAGCAAGTTTACAGATGCTTTACGAGCAGTTTACAGGTTTTGCCAAGGTGAGGTATAAAAATAATGCTCTTTGAGGTTACTTAGGAGGCCAGCCTTTGAGGCCGTTTTAGAGGGGATAAAATCGGACTTTTTTTACCGGCATTTCAAGGTGATTTACTGGTTTGATCTTGTAAATCACCTGTAAGGTGTCAAGTTTACAAGTATTTTACATATGAAATGTACAGGTGATCTAATGTTCGAGCTGAAAATTATCTGTAAAGTGTCAAGTTTATAGGTCGCGTACATGTGATTTACGTAAGTGTCACTTTTCGATTACAGGCTCGCTGTAAATTTACAGGTAAATTTACGATTCGTGAGTCGCAGTG
>JAQGBB010002040.1:0-11787 GCA_034691745.1 Prismatolaimus dolichurus | reverse complement strand
ACCATTGCTTGTATTCTTAATTTAAACTCTGCTTCACAAAAGCTTGACATAGAGAATAAAACTTAGGAAATGTTAGCCATAAATTTCGTACGAAATATTAGATCTCGGTTTCGCTTCGTGACACGAATGTTATTTCATTCCTTGTATGACCATAAGAATGCACTATAAATAGAAAGAGTGCAGCTTCAGAACGTACGCATGAAGTGGCAAACGATTTCTGCAAAGGCAAGCAGTGGCGTGCCTAATTATTTTTAACGACACAGTCGTTTTAGAGCACAAGCTTAGCATAGTATGTGGCATATCACGGTCCCCAGAAGTCCCTGTCCATTGGCCAGTTTTTGTCAAATTTCACAACCAATTTTCTCAACAACATGGAACGGACTCCAATAAATCAAAATGGCGGCTTCATTACGGCCGTCATTTTGCTACATTGGACTCTAAAATAGACTCTGCCAATCTCGAGAAAACTGAGTGTGAAATTTGACAAAAACCAGCCAATGGACAATGACTTCTAGGTACCGTAACAATTTGCTTGCTTTCTAACGCAAAGCGAAAATTTATCAGGCGGTTCCAACTACGTCCACAAGTCACTCTTAAACTGGAGCCAACTCATTGGTATCCAGTGAGGCTCGATTTCGAGTCGTTCGATGGCCTTCAGCAGTTCGTCATATGTTTGACGTAGATCTCTATTAATGATCGTTACGTCGAAGTAGTATCCGTACAGTCTGTCCGTCTCGTTCGCGCTCTCGATTATGGTGTCGACGAGGTCACTAGCCTGCAAGACAAGACAGCAAAGCAGTTACACCGTGTTCATCGCAGCTAATGAATACATAATCGAGTTGAAGCTTGTACTTTCTGAGCTCTTTGTCGCTGTATAATCGTCGTAAGTGTGTGCGTATCGGATGGAGGACGAACGTTTATGCAGAATGGCATCAGACCAGAGTGTCGAAACGACGGTAGAGTCTGCAGAAAACGCTGGGCTGGCAGCGGCGCCATACGCCGAGGCATTTGTTTCAAATTAATTAATTTTTTTGCTTTTTTGGTGAAACAAAATTCCTCGCACAAAAAAGTGAAAAAAAAAATGAATTAATTAATTTGAAACAAAATTTCTCGCACGAATTTATTAATTTTTTCACTTTTTGCAACAAAAGTCCTCACACTGAAACACGTTCCTCGAGCCAAAAAAATTAAAAAAAAATTTGAAACAAATGCCTCGCCGTAGCTCCATTTTGCAACTTTTATCATTGTGTATCACAGTAGTGGCGTACCTCGGGCCTCAATGTGACAACACACGTTTTGCCTTGTCGAATCGTAGCCCGAATCGAGTCAAACGTTATACCGTGTTTGATACTCTTATTTTTGCCCGACGTTCCGCATTCAACGAATTTATTTTCCGCCATATACTGTCTGAATTGCTCTTTGCTAATGAAGCTAAAATTCAACGACCACCTTGTAATAAACTCTCCGGCAATAAAGCGCTGATAGAATAGAATGCACTAACCAATACTGTTCGCCGTCTTTTTCTGCTTTCTTCTTCGCACGAGTCGTGTCTAAAATTCACGGAACTGTTGAGTTCCCTCCTCCAGCTAATGCCTTTCCACTTGTAAACGGAGACATACACGAGACAACTGTCGCGAAGCGACCGTCTGCTTCACTTTCGATCAGCTTCTGCTTTAGCTGCTCGCACACGCTTATCGCTAATCCAGTCAAAATTACGGGTCGTCGTCGACCAGGTCTCGGCTTGTATAGGACCACTTCCTCATATGCGGCAGCTGCTATGAACATCGAAGCAACACGTATAGAGAAGCACTGTACGCTGAATGACGTCATGCATGTGAATCGTACGCGGTGTGTAGAACTTGGCCTGATCAATGGTGCTCGAATGACGCTTGTGATCATTTGATGAGGAACCAAGCCGACGCAGAGTCTCCACTGGGTAATCATGGGTAATTATAATTATTAATCTGCTTCAGCTGTGATTCAGTTAGTATTACACAGTACATACCTCCAGTGAAAATCCTTGGCAGAGTCGAAGATCTCTGCTTTATCCTTGCGTCTGCCAAGTTCGTCGCTTCCAAGCGCCTGCAAGCAATCGTAGCACTGGTGAACTTGAAAGTCGAAATAGAAGAACACGGTGTCGAACACCAATTTACCTTCTACATTCATGCGCACTTCGTGAAAGGGGCCATACATTTATGACGTCACGTAAAAATTCGAATTTTCGGACCCTCTCTCCCCTACGTCACAGGTTTGGGATACTTATAACAGATAAAATCACTTTCGGCCGGACCCTACTCCCCCTCAAACCGTGATGTCATAAATGCATGGCCCCAAAGGACTTGTAACACTTTTACTGAATTGTCGGATTCTACCTCGACTGAAGCGTCGGCGAAGGGATGAGACGAGGCAGTTCGTCGCTATCGTCATCATTCAGCTTTTTCGCCTGCCACCAATCCGAATCGGTAACGCTAATCACTTGGAGAATATCGCCAACAGCAAACGGTAGTCCAAGTTCGCGGCACGGTAGCTGCGCGTCATCAAGAGGATCGTAGGAGAACATCGCGCGAATATACTTCTGCAAAGCGTGGATACTAATCGCCCTAGCTGACAGTGCTGTCTCGTTCTGCTAGCTGCAGTTACTGAGTTTGGACGAAGTGCTGGTCGCGAGTGTGCATCAATGAAAGCTGGTGTAAACGCACTAGTCTGAACGCGAGAGACGTCACCGATCTCGCTAAATCTGATGATAATGAACGTCAATTCACCACACATTTCGGCCTAAAACTTTTTCAATACTAATCCTCAAATTGACTCGATATCCACACTTGATGACGTACAAGAATACTGCCAACTTCCGCCGGTGTCTTGCCGTTCATAGCAACCCCATCCACAACGCCATTTACTGTATGCAATACGTGGAGAACCTTGTCACCTTCGCGCAAGAGACCTGTGCAAGAATGTGGGTAGCTAAGATATGTATCTAAATTTGCCTGCTCCTCTTGGCAGCAAATGAATTTCTAATTGTGGTCGGAAGCCATGATCCGCACCTGACTTTTCAACGTCACCACCTTTGATTATACGGCTAATGAATACGCCACCGTCATCGTCCGCGCGCACTGTTGCTCCCTACGAACGTGGTAGTGGACCTAGCGGATCGGCACGATCTAGCTACTTGTACGCTACATACCATTGGTTTATTTGGTGACTTCGTTAACTTAATTATCCTCAGTCTGCTGTCGGTTTCAAAAGACGTTTCTAGCAAGCCAAGCATGGAAGGATTTAGAGCGTCCAACTGTGCTTCTGTCTCCGCGAGTCGATCCGCTGCAAAAGTGCACATTGATAATCACTATTGCCCAAGGGGCTTCCATAAAAGACGTCCTAAAAAAATTTGATTTTGGACCCCCTCCCCTAAGCTTATGTGAACATTTATGTGTTAAACATAAATTTCCACAAAAAAATTCGAATTTTCAGGCCCCACCCCCTCCCTAGCCCTGGACGTCTTTTGTGGAAGCTCCCAAGTGATAAAGAGCGTATGCTTAAAGGACTCCCTTCAGTACCGATAAAGTCGTGCGCGCGCAGCAGTTCCCGAAAGTGCGGTCTTTCCAGAAGTGCTTGGAGTGCGCATGCGTAGGCATCAAACATCTCGCTTAGCACATACAAGACCTATCGTAACGTATTAGAGCATTTCTGTGTTGTAAGACTACGACACTGATGGTGAGGGAGCTTACACCATGGCTCTCAAGCAGGGCCGACGTGCACCCGGGTTTTGCGACCGGCGCTGAGCACCACGCACGATCGATCACTTGGGTCAGTTTGACAGCACGTTGCACCGTTTGACTGTTGAAGAAGTCGCGCAATGATTGCTGTTGGCTATCCGAGTCTCCGCTCTGCTGCATCGGAGCATCGTCTTGCTCGTCGGCGACGCTCTCAACGTACGAAAGCACTGAATTCAATCTTCTTTCGGCTAGAAAAGCACGACTTTATACCGCACTTTGCAGTGCAACTTGGACTGATATCTTACCATGATCGTCGATGAACGACGTTTCTGTCAGTTCGTAGCTTTGCTCCAACATTCGAATTGAGGATTTGTGCTGCTGCGGGCGATGGCTTACAGTCGACGGCTCCAGATGTCCGTTCGAAGCCCTTTCAATTTGAAGCGATACGGACCGGCCTCGGACGGCCTGTGTAGAATACAAAATGAGGCATCTAACTTCTAAATGCTCCAAAATTTTAGTGAACCTCATGAATTCTGAGATAAATCACTTCGCGAGAAAGTCCGACCAAGGACTCCCCATTAACTTTAATTATTCTATCGCCGATTAGAAGTCCGGCGCGCGAGGCTGGGGAATCTGGAACAATAGAAAACAATCTCAGCTTTAAGCTTGGCTAACAAATTTACAGGTCAATGCACCGTCAGTTACGGTCTCAATCCAGGGTGTGTTGTCTGGACCAAAATTGGCGCCTATGTTGAATCCCGCCTTCTGCGAAGTAGTAAGTGAAATGTGGATGTCGTGGATGTGAACCTGCTCGTTTGTCTGCAATCGAGTTCGAGCTCAATTTCAGGTGACAGCCTGAGGAAGTATAGTACATGAAACACATCATCTTCCGCTGCTGAGTCGTCAGCTTCAGTGTCTTCGCTATCCGTTGACGCTGACCAGTCGCTTCGCTTCGTTGCGTTGACATAACTAGCGGCATTAGGACGGAAAGTGGTAAATGTTGGTTCGGTCGTCCTCCGCCCGTTGAGTACCTTCGAAGAATACAGAGTTTAAGCCCAGAAAAAGGATAAAATGACGATTTCTTAAATTAAACCAACAACATACTTCACTTGTGCGTGGTAATGAAGCCATTCTGCATGTGACGCTGTTTCAACACGTGCATAAAGCGTGTTATAGCTAGCTAGCTAGCTTTTTGAGAGACAGCTGCTTTCTGCCTGTGCGACTGGCTTATATCAACGACGAGCCGATACTGCTGACACGTACAGGCTTATCAGGCTTTACAATAAACTGCTGCAATCTCTACTGCACGCAGTCATGCAACGCAGAGCGCAGAGTGACCACACACTCGCGATTTTTGTTAGTGACTTTGACAAAATTGTTTTGTTATTGGCCAAACAGCAATAACATTGTTAACTTTTTGTTATTGTTATTGCGCAGGATGGTCCATTTTTTATTTCCATTTTGACTAAATATGTTGAAATGAGTAATTTTGCACTCATGATTTGCATGTTTCTAAAGTTACCAGCAGCTGACAAAAAAGTTATTTTTCAAACCAAGTTTTCAGATGTAAATTTTCAGTGCAAATTTTTGTCGCTAAATTAACAAGAAATTATAGTTATTGATTAAAAAATGTGTTGTGTTATTGCTAGTTATTTGAGCTAAAAAATAATAATTATTGTTGTTCACTCTGTTATTCAACCCAATTACTCGGAGGTTTGTTAGTTATTGTTTTTGTTAACGAAAATTCGCTACCACTCATTATTGAGTCCTGCCAAGCGAGCGTAGTGAGCAACAAAAGGATGCTTACTATTCGGACGGCCGCTTACTCCTCACTTTCCCCCCACTCCCCCACTTTCCCCACTCCTCCGCCCACTGAAAGTAAGCAGATAGAAACTGAAAGTAGCCACATAAGCAGGTAAAAAATGAAAGCAGACATGTAAGCAGGTCAGCAAATGGACAGGTAAAAACTGAAAGTACGCGCGCAACTGAAAGTAAGTAGGTAAGCAAGGCAGGTAAAAACTGAAAGTAAGCAGGCAACTAAAAGTACTCCATGTAACTGCAGTCAAAGCCTAAAATTATAGAACTCCACTCTTTTCACTCGTTCTCCATCGCCGTCCTGTACGACTGAGTCTAACGGCACCTCGATTGTGAGCGGCATGTATAAAAGGTTTTATAAGCGGTTTCTGATATTATTATATAAAGTTGTTGTAAAACGTGTTTGCTTTGCAAGTCGGAGACGGTGCCGCCGAAGAAAGTGTTTCAAAGAATCGTTTTGTTTTGACCCACACCTTTTACCATCATCAACACTTTGATGAGTGTACTGCGGTGGGACGTGTCGTTTGTCCGTCCATATGTCCGTCTGTGTGTCTGACCGTGAACACGCTAGCTCGCGCATGAAGTAAGCTACAGACTCGAAATTTGGGCTGTAGGTGGCCCTTTGCACGCGTAGGAAGCTGCTAGATTTTGGGCGCCAGAGGACCTACGCACCGGGAATGGGAAGCGCACAAGTCCATCGCTCCTTAAAAATAAAGTGATTCGCGCCCAACTCTATCGCCTTTCACCGGATCAGGCTCAAATTTGGTGCACGTCTTTAACAGCTGCGTTTAGTGTAAAGTGCTTACTACTTCTTGTGGCCTGATAATGCAGTGAATAGTGATCGTGACTTGCAACGCAGAGGTCGGAGATTCGGCTCCCTGTTGGTGATGACTTTTTGCATTTTTTCCCGTGTGTTTCCAAGACTTCTGAATATTTTTTGGAGACCAGAAAACAGTTCTTATTTGAGTGGCTAGTTTTAGACGGAGAAAACATGCTGATCATTGCCACGGATTCTGTATCTCCGTCTTGTTGGTCTTCCGACAAACGGGTGTGTGTCTTACGTAGAGTGCGTGTTGCAGGTGTGGTGGCCAACAGCGCTGCAGCGTCACAGTCACCAACACAATCTACAACGATCCGTGCCCAGCCAGAATAAAGTACTTCGATGTTACATGGGATTGCGTTACAGGTACGATGCGTATCAAAGGACATTTTCGTTTTCCTTGAATATCTATGGCATTGTGGCACAAATTTTATAAGTTTTTTCTACTTTCGTGTTTTTTCAGGTGTTTCGGAGAATTCTGCCCCATGCGTTAGATTTTCGTTCCACTTCACTCTGCCCGAATTTAGCCACACGTGCAACACAAGGTCTCTCCATCGTGGTCTTCCGAGTGAAAGCGCAAACGGACTAACACCACAGTAAAACGGTCATGGCATTTCCATTTCACCTCTCCGACACAGCCTGATTGCGGCCTTCACACTGCCGACAGGCACATGGGGGGACGGATTGGACAAAGAATCAAATATCGAGCTGGTCAGAACAGTGAAGTATACGCCCTACGCAGCCCAAACGCAGTTCTGTTCACAAATGTTTGACTGTGCTGCTCAAGCGCAATGTTTTGTTTCGACGTTCTTCCTCTTGCAACGACGTTGAATAAGGAAAGCCTCAAACCGACGCCGTTCAACCACAGAATAGCCTTCGTTTTGCGTACACGTGTTTATGATGGCCGCTCTGTTCGATAGGGCGTGTAGGATGCATCGTGTTTGCTCATATTGCATCCGACGACATTACTACCAAGAAGTGTAGTACCTTTCCACT
This sequence comes from Prismatolaimus dolichurus, assembly GCA_034691745.1. Classification (NCBI taxonomy): domain Eukaryota; kingdom Metazoa; phylum Nematoda; class Enoplea; order Triplonchida; family Prismatolaimidae; genus Prismatolaimus; species Prismatolaimus dolichurus. The sequence goes on along the minus strand of JAQGBB010002040.1, from coordinate 4,443 downwards.
AAGTAGCAGGGGAGGGGAGGGGGGCAAAGTGGAAAAGGACTGTGTTGTTTCGTGCATAAGTTTATTTACTATAAGTTAGTCTCTCAATTGCGTCGAAACTGTCCGACAACCAGATGAACTATGGTTAGACGTCGCTACCTTTATATCACATATATTGTTTGTAGTTAGCTGTAAGAGTACAGCGCAGTGTCAGGATTTTCTAGTTAAATTCGGCTTTCTTCTTGACGCACGCTCTGCGCCTTTCAAAGCGCTTCCATAGCTGGATTCACGCTACGCATGGGCCGACTGGGAAACGCGACGCTGTGAAGCTGCGTCTTTGGAGCCCAGCAGCGCGAAAAGAACGTGCCGATCGCCGTTCGCGTTTCGCTGTTCACGACCAAGAACAGCAGCGGATCGATCGTCGTCTGCAAGACTGGAATGATGATCGTGACAGCGAAGAACTCCCAGCGCGTCGTCATCAACGCGACGAGCGGCGTGTACGAGATGTCGACGAGCACGACGAGGGCCGTGATCGTGCTCTGCACAAGAAAGCGCTGGTCTTGGCGTCGACGCATTGTTTGGACCGCGGTCATGGCGGGCAGGGCGACGCTGGTCGCTGCGCGTACGCGAAGCTTGACGAACGTCGCGAGGTTGAGAAGCAAGCTCGCGATGACCATCGGGTACTCGAAGCCGAATGTTTCGATCTAGTGTGCACCAAGATCACCTGTTTAGTGAATTGAACCGAAACCAAAACATCACCTGCAATACTGCCGAAATTTTGTCGTCAATTTTCGTCAACCTTTTGGGCTTTTCTTGTTCTCCATACCGTAACTTTCTGAATAATTTTACACCGCAACATTATTTTTTCCGGGGTTTAAAGTGAGCATTTTTTCTCCAAATAATATTACACCCCAAATAATGTTACACGTAACTTTATTTTGGAGCGATGTTATTTGCATATAAAGGTGGCGCTGTCGACGTTACATTTGTCGTTGTTGTTGCGAATTTCGTGAGCTTTGCCTAGTGGCCTAATAGTAGCTCTGAAAACAATTAGTGCTACCAGCTTAATTTTCTATTGTTTTTTTCCACTATATTCAGAAATTATCAACAAGTGTTGAGCTGGTAATAGTGACAAAATAATCACAAGGAACAAACAGCCATTAAATCGGCAAAGCCGAAGTGCGTCTTGCCGAAACAACAAGCAGTCTAGATTTTCCAAATGTTGTGAAAACCCTGCTCCGCGTAGCTTTAAGAAATCAATCACATAATCCGCATCACTCATTTCGCAACGCAAGAACGAAACTAACAAACCAGATTGAAGTTTTTGTGCAAAACGTGCTCACTCGGCAATTTTATTGGCGCATTGGTTAACTAGTCAACGGGTTAGTTATGGTGTTAGAGTGACGCAAACATTGGCACTTGCAAAAAGTTTTTGAGGAATACCTATAGCAGGTATTGTGATCGACAACAATGCTTTATATTCCAAATAATATTTCACCCTTAATAATGTTGCATGTAACATTATTTGGGTGTAATGTATTCAGAAAATTACGATATATGTATATAAGACCAGCGCTATGCTGCGCTATCAAACCAGTTTGTTATCTTACTAAAGAAAAAACATAGTAAAACCCAAAAGCCCAAAATTTTCTAATCCTCAACGGCGATCTGCTGGCGCACTAACTTTTCGAATGAACTTTCAAAGCTAAAACTGAAAGCTAAAAGCTAAAACTGTGCAATAGATGGTGTATTGTATAGAAATGTGGTGATGAAAAAAAGAAAAAAATCGCGTTTAGAAAACGTAATGAACACCCTTGGTTTTCAGATTCTGCTGGTATCGGTCATTTCGGTCGAAATGTTTGGCTCAGAGCTGAGATTTGGGCACGAATTTGGGTGGAACCAGAACTAAAATTTCTACCTGGTTCATCACAGTCTGGCACGTCGACCCGTCGCAGAAAAGCGTGAAGTAGGGTGGATAGAAGTAGCACCCGCAGTCGTCGAGCGTGTACGGCACGACAAGAGCGAGCGGCACGATGTAGCTGCACGCGAACATTGCGACGAGATTACGCTTCGTGAAGGCGCTCTCGTAGTACGTCGGTGCGACGATCGCGATGAAGCGATTCAAGGCGAGGACAAATGTGAGGCAGATGCCGGCGTTGCAACATAAGAGATAGAAAGGAAAGGGAAACTTGCGACCGAACGGGCTCGCTGCGATCTCCGTCGCCTGCGTGAAGAAGAGCCACTGCGCCCAGAAAAGCGCGACACTCGCGAAGCCGATCTCGGTGAGCGCGAGCGCAACGAAGATCGTGGTGAACTTGAGATTTTTCAGGCTCTTCAGTCTGGTCGCAAACGCGATTGCAACGATGTTGACGGTGATCGCGACCACTGCTTGCACGACGGTCACGCTGCCCGCGACGTACGGGCCGCTGTCAAACGGCATGACGACTGACGCCAAACTCGAATTACCTCAAAGCGTCAAAGCTGGTTGGAGATGACAGACAAAGGGGGATGCGGCTATTGTGACATGATGCTTCATTCAGTTAACCAGCCAAAAGCACTCGAAAACGTTCGTTCTGGGACGATTTTGGAAACTAGGCTTTGAAGCCAACAAACTTTATCAGAAATTCAAAGATAAGAATTTCGGATCACAGGATAAAGCTAGCTGCTGTGTATGCAACAGATTCTGTTAACCAAAAGTTGCTGTAAACTTCTTGATGGCAAGAAATCGTGTTCGTGAAAAAGCAACAATAAACAGCAAAGTTTTGAGAAGAATCCTGACTTTGTGTCACCGACAGTGTGTCAGCTCGACTTCTTCCGCTGACTGTCCGATCACGGATTTCTCGATCGGCGCAATCGCAGCTTAAGGCTTTCCGAGCCTTGAATTTGCGCAAGATATCTGCTTTTAGGTTCAGGAAATCCATATTTCCACCGTTTTTTGTATTTTCATTTCCACATGTAGCACGGCAGAAATGATAGAGTTCGCCAAAAGTCGGCAAGGTTTCGGTTGCGCAACTTGATATTTTGCCTGTATAGGTCATGTGTTGGTCAACACTGTGTGTACAGCCGTAACCTTGCCGAGTTTTGGCGGAGTCTTTGTATTTTGCTTCTCCAGCGTTTCGTCCAAACGGAACCTTTTCGTTTCCGATTCTTCAGACTTTATACTTTTCGATTTTTGTGACTGAGCTTTCCGCTGAAATGCCAGTATACCAGTATCCCCTGAACCACTTTGCAGTGTTATTCTTATCTGGCCGATAACTTTGGGGATCGCTACTATAGAGGAGTTCATGTTCATATTACGACTGAATAAACGTACTACTGATTAAAGAACTAGTACACAGTTTCAGAACTGCATTATCGGCTGGTGCTTACTTGCATTCATTTTCAGCGAAAATGATTTGAGATTCTCCGCTTCAGTAAACTGCTGACACAATCAGCATAAATTTAGGTGTGAGAGCAAATAGCGAAGAAGCGATGTTTTTTTGCTCTCACCCACGTTGCTCATAGGTTTCTATCATGCACGATAATTACTACACTCGAGGATCATCGGTGAGCAACATCTCTCATCGGAGATCATTCTCTCGATCGTCCTGTGGGTGGAACATGTTCGCAAGCATACCAATGTCTCGACACGATGACGAAACGCCAACGCTTATAGTCTCGCGTGACTCGAGAAGTTTCGCGAAAGTCTCCGAAAGCTTGCTGCGGAGTTATTTTTGTCAGAAGCCCTGAGCAATTAATTAGGCTGCTTCGTGTTACTAATTGCAAGTGTTTGCATGTGCCGTACCGTAACAACCTAGCACAATTAGCGGCTTTCATACGTGCAAAGATTCGACGATTCGACGTCGAATCGGCGAATCTTAGCACGTATGAAACCCGCTAAATGAGAGCAAGTGTAAATTAGGGCTTCTTCAATCGCGAAGAAACAAGGAAGTCGGAGACAGAGTACATAGGTATGATGACCAAAGAAGCAAGACTTACTCTTGCGGGTTTGCGTTCTTTTGCCGTTGGCTACAATAACGTAAATTGTTAATTGGAATAAGGCACGCATTCCATGCGAACGTCAAATCCGGCAAGCGTCTCTGCTTTTACCTAGCCTAGAAAGAGTTTTGCAATATGTCATCGAACTACAACAGCAACTAACCTCCCTAGGCTAGGACGAAACAAGACGGATATGCCGTTCCGAAGCTCATTTCACACTAATTGCTTACAGTAATACTGCTGTAATCGTAACCAGAAAGGATCGGGAATGTGAAATTCGGAATTAGGATCGTCAAATTGGAATTATCACACCAACTGCGTTCGATCGCACACAAGATTGTCCAAAAACCGAATTTTCTATCGTAATCCCAATGAAATCGGATCGATTCGCGCGATTCGGAACCAGCATCCTTCTGCGTTCGACTATTAAACAATGTTACTATAAAGTGCGGTAAAAACAAGTTAATAAGAAAAATTTAAAGCAGC
>JAQGBB010002039.1:0-11789 GCA_034691745.1 Prismatolaimus dolichurus | reverse complement strand
GACTTTTTCTAAATAAACTCCCCCTAAAGTGCACAAATGCCAAAATTTTTGGCGGCCTATAACTCTGTGTGGGAACATGGGAGGACGAAAAGAACGCAGCTTTGAGCTCCCCTTATTGAGGGCTACGCGCCCAGATCAACAGAAAGTTTTTTGAAAAAATCGAAAAGGCTGTCTAAACAAGTAAGGCAGCAAAGCCGAAAAATGCAACTTTTGGGGTGGCACAAGTTAGCCAAATTGGCTTTTAAAAGGCAAAGCGAGTGTATTTTTAGTTTTCCAACTTTTATTCAATTTTTGCACATGTACGTAGCCGGGGGTAGTCCGCTCGCAGCTTTTGGGTCCAGCTCGTGTAGGATTATACCCACATTTAGTGCAATAAGAGCTCGAGCGATATTAATGGACTCAGGAGCCGCAGCTTTAACCGCTGGCTGTCTGTCTCACCGCGACAACGGTGGAAATCAAGCAAGAGGCAAGATTCGACTCACCGCGGCGCTAACGATGGCGGCGCTACGGTAGTCAACGATGACGACGGCATCGATGAGGATCAACAAAAAATGTTTTTCTACTCAGCTGCTTTCTTACATAACACTGTAAGTTTAAAATGGCAGTTTCAAGAAAAATCGACTTTTGTCTTCCATGCAATTCCAAAATTACTCTGGTTTTGAAACATGTGCAATCTTCCGAAATGGGTTATTTTACTGACTTATAAAACAAATCCCGTGGTGCGGGTATTTGGGGGCTTGGTTCTCGCACACAGTGTCTGCTACCAAGCAAGGGTTACAAGGTAACTCTCCAGTTTGCGTCTCCGTCCTCCGTCTAGCTAGCGACGCGTTGATACGTTTATTAGTTCAATGTTGCGTTATATATGTGTAACATATTACGACGAACGCTCAACTTGGCTGGACGGTATGTGCAACGATTGTTCATATAAAAAGTCATTGCGGCCCTGCAGTGAGTGATCCTGTGGTGCCCTCGTATTGACGATCCTCGTATTGACGATTGCTGTCGACGTCCCTGCTTTAGCCCGGCCTCTGTAGATGAGTGTTTCGGCTGCTTACCTCTTTACCGAGCTATAAGCAGTAACTTAAGGCTCACTTCACATATAGTGTTACTGTTCCTCAGGAACAAGCCCACCAATCTCAGGGAATCGACAGAGGGTTTTTAGAAGAACTTTTGAAGAATTCTAACAAATTTCTTTCAATTTTGACCTTTTCGAGAAATTTCACATAAACCTGAAGAACTTCTTTAAAGCATAACAAATTAAAATTCATTTAAAAGCATCTCCGGCTACATTGTTATGCCGTATCCGCAAAGTGACCAATTTTCCCAGGTAGTTTAAACGACTTTTTCGGGAAGGAACCGCGTATGCACTCTGCAGCGCTCGGGGAAGCCAGACGAAAAAAGGAACGTTCTATTTAATACCCACCCAGTGGGCTAGTTCGTTGTAATGTGCGTTGAGATTTGGCGATAAAGTTGGCACACCGAAAGTGGCCCCTGTACAGCCTGTGCAACAGTCGCTGGGGTTGCACGTCCCCAGATCGCTATCGCATGGCGGAAGTGCAGACGATGGAAACACTTCGACGGGAACTTGTTTACATGCAGGCTGTTTGTGGAAACTTAAAGAGACGCACGGAGGCGCCTGCAGAGCCCAGCTTTCGATAGCGCTCCCGCACGACTGAAGGCGTCCAGAATTTAGAAGATCGCCGGGGCATTCTACGACGACGGTTGAGTTGGGAAAGGCTAACGTTCGTTGAGCGTTCTCAAAAGTCGAGCATCCTTGCTGACATTCCAATCGGTTTATATTATCCTCGAAAGTGAAGGAGTAATCAAAGTCAAACGGACACGGAGACGTAAAGTTGTTCATGATGGAAATGTAGTTGTAAAGTTTCCCTTCCTGGACACAGAGGACCGAATGTCAGTTGATGCGACGACAGCCACCAGCTCAACAGATTAATCACAAAGGCGGGATCGACCTACACAGGGTACTCTTCAGAATTTATAGGCCTAGTTAGGGGTCGCACACTTATTATATCATCAGCCTAAGAAGAGGAAGGTCGGCCCAATAATTACCTCATGTGCAAAAGATAGCTTATATCTGTGCGTAAAATTCATTGCCTGGGGGGAGAGGATCCATAAATTCAAATTTTTAGTGACATGATATATGACGACGTCTTAGTGGCATTATTGTGTACAAAGGCGCGAAGTATAACAAAAAACATGCCTGATTAGGGCCCCTTTTCAATAATTTTACTTTTTAGCTAACTGTAGCTTCCACACGGGCTCCAGAAACCTCAGGGTCAATTGACAGTAAAAAATTGACTAAGAAGTGAAATCAGTAACGAAATCACCTGACAGCAAGCTAGTAAAAAGTCGCCCGTCGACGACGGGCTTGCTGGAGAGGAAATGTTTGGAACTGTAATTAGATCGGGATCACGTTGCAGTGAGCCTGCTGCTACCACACACTTCCCGCATCCGACAGACGCACTGATTAAAATGTGCAGTTTGAAAATAGCTTTCTTGAGCGTTGATGTGCTCCAGCTACCAAAATAGTAAGTCAGTCAACATGGCACAGAGAAAGCCGCGACAGCGCAGCATCACATAAGTAGTCGCAGCAGACTTCCGGTCACATAATATAAAACGGCGCATACAGTCAGTGTCAGTCCGTGAACAGCGAAACCTGTGATCGAATCAAGTTGAATGTCACTCGTAAAAAGGCAAATGACAGAACGTCTCAATCTTGAGATTTCTTGGTCAGCCCTGTGCAAAGGTCGTGAAGTATCGCCGGAACTTTGATGGGTGGCATCACGATACGACCACGACCACAACAGACGGTGAAGTCTGGCTCACTGATCGATTCGACTCTTTCCTGCGCCGCGCACGTACAGGGAAGATTCATAGACCCGAGGCAGTGGACGGCATCGATTCCAGTAATTCTCGGCCTGCCTGGCTTATGGGCTGCGTAGAGACGCGGATGCTTTTTTAGATGTGCTACGTCGCGTCGCTTCTTTGCCTCGTGCTTCTAGAGCGACATTTCTGCTAGGCAATCGCATTCCAGTTTACGCTGCAGTCGTTCAAGACCATATTCGCTCGTCTGCGTCGCGAACGTCGCGAATCGATCGCTTCGGCTGACATGTTTTCGATACGGTTCATTTCTCGATGTCGCTGGCGCACTGCTTCTCTTTCGACCTCCGTCACGCTCGCCACCGTTTGCTGGTCGTCAGTCGATGAAATGATCTAGGTTCGTCGCCTGCAGTTTCGACGGTCCGCATAATTTCGTGCAGTTCGAGGTCGTTTAATTGCTGCACCTCCAAGGCATCATCGTTTATTATTCTCGCAGCATTACCTCAGTTGGTCGATGATACGTTGAAGTCTCGTCCTTTTCAGCTACCGTCGCAAGCAGAAGTCAATTCAGCTTGGCTTCGGTTAGAAAGTGCGAAGGCCCGGCGCCATCCTGGATCGATTCACCGTCGTCTGTTGAAAACGATGTCACCGCAGCTACTGAGCCGACGACCTCAGCGATTTTTTTCGCTGTTCCTCCAGATCATCAAGGATGCCGTCGTGGCGATGAAGTTATTTTGCACTTTCCTTCAACGCCTTTCATCGTTCTCGCATTCGCTTGGTGTTCGTCTCTGGCGCATCAGCAGCTTGTGCAGGAGAACGCAACTAATTTCGTCGCATCATTCGTTTGGCACCAGCCTCTCGTGCTTCAGTAGGAGAATGCGATTGACGCTGACGCTTTTGCCGTACTGCCTCACCATTTCCAATCGCTTATGGGGCGCGCCTTTTGCCCATCAACCCATCGCAGCAGGAAACAAAACAATCACTGTTTAAAACGCGAAAAGCTCGCACGACTGAAACGCTTCACGTGTGGCCACAGTCAACGTTCATTTTCATTATTTCTTGCCTCTCTCTTTCTCATTAGCCTGACAGCCGACGTTCGTTTTCGTTATTTACTGCTCTTTCGCAAATCAGCCAATCAGAGAGCTCTTTACCTATAAACCCCCAATTCAGCCAACCAATGTAGTCGTTGAGGACATCAATGTCTTCTCTAGTGATGATTAACAGTTTGTCGATCAGCGTTTGGTCGGAAAAAAAGTGAAGGGTCGCTTGCAAATTAAGCTAGTCGATCAGGAAACGCGGTACGTGTTCGCATCGCTTAGAGGACTTCTTGAGGAATAAGCTGATTTGTCTTCATTGTCACGCTGATGTGCAAATAATCAAATGATTCGAGCACCGAGTCCAATTCCCGAAGCTGCTCTTGAATGCAACCAGTCGGTTGAAACTCACTTCGACCCACATTGATGACACAAGTGGGTGATTAGCCATTGACCTCGATGATCGGTACATCCGACTTGTTCTGATAAAAAACAATACCGGTAAAATTTTGCTTCTGCGGGACGCTATCCAAGTAAAGTCGCAGAGTACCGACAGAAGACAAATTGTGCACAGCGGCATGATGTGACGGTTCGTTAGACTTCGAATAGTCTTTTCCTTGAAACAGTACATTTTGTTATGACGTCACACAGAAGTTCACTTTTCGGACCCTATAGCACATAACCTAGGCCCACATAACCTCCATTTCAGGCAGACCCCTACCCCTCCGATGTGGTGCATGGTCCCATCGCATTGAGCGAGGGAGGACGCATTCCATTGGCAGGAAAATTTTGGAGCTATATAGTTTGCGAATTTGAAGGAAAAACTTTGATTTTACAGATTTCGCAATTTTGAGGCCTACAGGTCCGCTTGAACTTTTTTTCAACAGGGTACATGCTGGAATCTGGGTAGGACCTAGTCCCCTAGGTGCACTTCAAGGCAGCGACTCCTTCCTTATAATTATTGCATCCTGCAGCAACGCGCAGGGCGTTAAAACTGACTGTAAATTAGTGGAGGATGCTTTCAGATCCTCAAACTTCCCCTCGAAAAATCAAACCTTTTAGCTGGCGTTCAGTAAAGTGGGGTTCGTGAGCCAAGCCCTCAACAGACACATTATAATATTTATACACATTTTTGGATTGCAGGCGATAACAGTGACCATATGTATTGGGGCCATGCATTTATGACGTCACGTAAAAATTCGAATTTTTGGACCCCCCCTCCCCCTGCTTCACGGGTTTTTGGATACTTATAACAAATAAAATCACTTTCGGCTGGACCCCTCCCCCTCAAACCGTGACGTCATAAATGCATGCCCCCATTGTCATCTAACTGAATGGGTCAAACCTGTAAACTCTGGTCAGCAGATGTTTCAATCTTAGAAAAATGCAATAAAACTCCGCCGCCGTTTTCCACGACAAATTTTATTGCTCCCCCCAATATCATCGCAAGTAGCGTAATTTCCACCTAAAATCTCGCTAACCTTGTTTCCCGTACAAGTTTGACTGCGTCGCTCGTAACTGAAACTATCATTGGCGCAAACGAGGAAAAGTTTGTAAGGAGACGACGATGATAATGTCAGGCGAAAGTATACTTCTGTCAGCCTAATTTCGGTGCGTCTCCCACGGCAGACTTCTCAGAAAATAGAGTGGTCGACGTAACGAGAAACACACTGCCGATGAGAAGAGGCCAGTGTGTCAAGACGTTAATCCAACGTGACAGTTTTAACTCTGTCGTTTGTATGGGGAAAAATTAAAATTATTCACACTAAAGTACCCCGTCGGCCGTCGCCGATAACCGCTGGGCCTGTCTGTCGAAACAACCTCAACGCATCGAAACGGCAATTATCATGTAAAGCGTTTTCTTACCGAGCGGGTCAGCCCACCAACGACGACATCCTCCTCCCCGTCGCGGAGGGCAGATTCTGAACAAGAATGCATTTTACTCGGCTAGCTTTAATGCGCTTGAAGATGGCCAATCATAATTGGCTATTAGACGTCACGTTTCTTGTAATTATGTTCGCGCCGATGACAAAGGCGAAGACTCAGTTTCCCACGAACACGGACGGTGAGTAGTTTTTTATTTTTTTATTTATTATTATTTTTATATTATTATTATTTAAATATTTTTTAAATTTCGATCGAAAATTTTGTCATATAGATCAAAAATTACAATGGACCATTGAGCCTCTATTTTGGGTTAAAATTTTTCTTTTTTTCTTCGTGTGACCCACTTTAAAAAAACTCAATTTAAAATTTTTTTGCTTGCAACAGTTATTGCGATTTTTTAATTTATGCAATTGATTTTATTCTTTTTTATTATTTTTATTATTTTATTTTTTATTTTTCTTCACTTTTATTATTTATTTTTTTCCTTATACATCTAGTATGTATCGTTTCTCACTGGACCGACTGGGGTCCCTGCGGGGGCACATGCGACATCGGCTGGCAAGTCCGCAACCGTGACGTCATCGTGCCGTCCTTACCGATCGAGAACGGCGAACTCCGCAGCCCATGTCCCTATCTCTACGAGGTACGCTTCTGCATTCCCGTCATCTGCCTGCGGAACGTCGATGCAGGCGACTTCACAATCGACGTCGAAGTGAACGGCCTCATCGCCGATCCATTGGAGAGTCAGCTCCGTGAACGAACGCTGAACGCGCTACCCGCTCAGCACCCACAGCAGAACGCGAGAACGAAGATCCTGCAGGTCGTCGATGCCGGACCGATTGATCCGGCGCTCGTCGCGCAGAATCTCGCGTCTCCGGATGAAACGAATCGCACTGCCCTTCAAACAGTCGCCGCTTTCGTTCGGCAAGCAACGACCGAGAGGATAAATGAGACGTCCATAAATTTGACGACAACGGCAAAATTTGACCATTCGAACTTGCCAGTTCTCGACGAGCATCGGCAAGAAGCAAAGGAATTCGTCCAACAAATCGCATTTCCTCCAACGACGACATCGCCGTCAACGACTTCAACTTTGGCGACTTCAGAAGCGCCATCACCAGCGCCGACTTCCGATGCGCCGGCACCGACTTCCGATGCGCCAGCACCGACTTCCGATGCGCCAGCACCGACTTCCGATGCGCCGACACCGACTTCCGATGCGCCGGCACCGACTTCGGATGCGCCGGCACCGGAACCGTCGACGACAGCACGCTTCTCGTTTAAAGCCTTTACGTTTGCACAAACAACGCAATTCGAGGATCTACCGTCTCTCGACGAATTTCGACCCTTTGTGACCGTTGCACCTTCGCCGCAACCGCGGCTCACTTTCGAGCGGCACCGATTCGCGAGTAGCGTCGAAGGACGCGTGAGCGATGACTTGACGCAGACGAACAGCTCGAAAAAGCAAAAAAACTTTCGCGGCTTCATGCCCTTCCGGGCACCGCACGTGCCACTCGGCGCGAGTGCACCGGTATTGGTCTCTGAATACTCGTTCAACATGACGTCGTTAGTAACGCCGCCGAATATTCTCGAGATTCGAAACGTTACGAACGAGGCGGCGTCGACCGTCGCTGTTCCGCTGGTGGACGTGCCGCTCTTTGGTGGTGTTCAGCCGGTGCTGCGGGTTGAGTCGACGAGTCCGTCCAGTCCAGCGCCGTCGGATGAACCACCTCTGATTCGACTCGCGATTTCGCGGCAGCAAACGAGCAGCGCTGCTGAGGAGCTAATGCATGAACGAGCGATCGAAGAAGCGCTCGATGGTCGACCGGTACCGAGTGGCGTTGCGATTAGTCCGACTGCGGTGGCGAGAGGTCGTTTGGCACCAGGTAGAGAAGTTTTTATGAGCTTTTGTCGTCTTTGGAGACAAACAGTATTTTCCAAATGATGCCCCCGGGCATGCGTAGCAGTGCGATGTACTCAGGGATTAGAAGTTATCATTGAAGTATCTCTTACCGTATTTTCCTGATTAATCCCTCCCGGGGGATTATTCCATCAATTTTTTATTCTTAAAGGTCGGTTAATTATATATGGATTTTCCAGCCGGCAAATCGTTTTTTACGTAGTAACGCGGAAAATTCGTGGTCGAAAGCAAAAGTGTGGGCTGGACAGAGGTCAGAGTATATTGTCGGAGGGTGAGTTTCCATTAGACGCACAAAATTTAGCGCTATACTAATTTTATTTTCAATGCACACGGGATGGCGCTTCAGGAACAATCCCCTGGGGGGATTATTATATTGTAAAAACTTTGATTCAAAATGGCAAAAATTGAATAATCCCGGGGGATTAATCAAGAAAGTACGGTACTCAAATTCGGCATTCCAACGTCAATGACGAATAACTTGTCCTCCGTTCTCGTCCACAGGTAGCCTCGTGATGTCCATACCGCGCGTCTACGAGCCCCGATGTTCGCCGGTCGAAAGGCGAACACGGTGCCCGGATGGGACGCGGTCAAAGAACGCCCTCCGATGGATTCGATTGGTAAATACTTGGGATTGGCCTTCTTCTTTCACATATCTCAAAGTTTCCTTTTCTAGCCTGGTCAACCTCGTTGCGTGGTCTATGCCTATCCGTTCTGCGGAGCGGCGCTCGAGCGCGACGAGAATCCGATCCGCCAAGAGGAGCACTGTTACCTTCTCTGCTACTCGAGCATCGAGAAGTGGACGTTGCCCATCTTCAAAACGGAACGCTTTGCGAACCAAACTCGTCAACAGGAAAAGCGATGGTAAAAATTCGATTTCGCTATCTGTTTGCAGCTCTCTTCTGCTTCTCCTCTTACTGATCCTCATTTTGTGTCAGTGCACTCTGAAACGTGTCATAAGCATGTGATTCAGGCATTCTTTGTTTTCGTCGGCACACATCAATGCGAACGCTGATGTCACATGCACACTGTGAAATACAGGATAGGTCATTGTGAAATGAAGCGAGAGCCCGTTTTCAATCACTATCGAAAGAGGTCTAAATTTAGGAGCACTTAGCTCGCCTGTTTGCCCGCCTATCGTTCTATGGCTATTGAGAAAATCACGAGCCTCTGCGATACCGCAAGGCAGGCTGCAAGCACACTTCTTTCGCGAAACGTCTTTTCATAGAAAATCAGAAAACACCGTAATCGTTGACATTTGAAATATATGAGTAATGAGTCTAGAAATGAGGAGCATGATGGTCACAGAAGAACACCTGAGCTAATCGTAGATGCATCGCCCATGAGCACATGCGCCCTGCGCTACGATTGGTTGAAAAGCGTACTCGAAAATATCAGCCTGTCACTCAGCACCCACTGTTTTCACGAGAAATACGCTGACGAAGGTGACATCAGCGCAGTATTCTCGGCGCCATCTTTTGTCCGCCTCCAGCAGCAGCCCACCCACTTGATTACCTCCTGTCGAAACGAAGCGTTGAAGCAGAAGTAGAGGTAGAAATTGAAGCTCCGATTCACAAACGTGCACAAATTCGCTATCATCTTTCCCCAGATGTGTCCAAAGTAGAGAATGTCGAGATAGTGTAACTTGAGAGCAACATCCGCCGCCGGATCGTCAATCGTCGCACGTAGGGTCCTCTGCGGAAAGACGATGTCTAAAATACGCTTCGCCTCAGCTGGCACTACCTGAAGGAAAGTGAGAAAGACGATGAGGAGGAGGAGTTGAAAGAGGTTAATCTCCCGTCGCATCTGTCGCTTGCAGGGTCGCGAAAGGCGTCCACGCCTCCGCATCTGCACGATAAACCCAACGATAACAACTACGGTCATTATCGCAAGCAGGATCGGATAAGCGATACGGAGCACGACGTTGTACACGTTTTTCACGTTCCGGAACGTGATATAGATCGGTGGAGAACTGCGTGGAACACTTCGATAGACCAACGACCCGTTCATAGAGGGGAGGGGTTTCTCAACGACGATACTCTCGATCGGGGCCGACCACGAGTTGATAAAGACCGCGATGCAGCACGTGACTGCGATAGAGACCAATCCAACACGTCGGTTCACGATGCGGCGATAGTGAGCGCTGAACTGAACAGCGACGAGTCGATCAGCGGCGATCAGGAGGGTCATGTAGAGAATGACGTAACCACTCGCACTTGAAATGAGGCGAGAGACGGTCGAGGAGTAGGTCGCGGCCGCGTAGTTGTTGTAATCGAGATTGTGATGCACGAACTTGTAATCGACGGCCTTCAAGATGATGCTGTTGAGGCAGAAGAGCAGCTCGGATACAGTGAGAGCCTTGTGGAAGAGGAAACTCGGTGTTCGCATTGTCCGACTGAACCACATCGTCCAGAGACTGAGGAAGTGACCGAGTGTGCCGATACAGACGATTGGCAGCTCGGCGTAGGTGTAGAAGTCCATCAGGCATTCGGTCCATTCGCCGAGTGCGGTTTCGTAGTCGGAGATTTGATCCGATTGGTCAGCGACGATGCCGGGATCCATATGCGGGGAGATTATAGCCGAGTGAGACGTCGTGCTGTGCGCGAGTTGTGTCATACTACGTCAGTGGAGCGGAGAAGACGGATCGACGATGGCGATTGTTGCGAGGGTACGCACGTGCGCACGGATCCGTGGCTGGAAAAACATCGGCGGAGAATGACGTTATCTTTTATGTGAGGAAGAGAAGGGCGGTCACCCACATTTGTAGTGAGGAATGAGTGACGTTAGGTGAGTGCCGACCTAGGCTTTGTGTATTTTTAGCGCTGGTGCTATTCGGGGCGGGGTGGGGGGTTGGCTCTCGAGCGAAAGAAAGCGTACTGTATAATCAACGCAAATTAGATCCGGGTTAGGGTCATCGGCGCCACCGATCCCAGGCGACGTGGGTGTGCGGAGAGCTTTATCAAACGTGTGAAACGAGAGACCATTTCTAATTACTGGAGATATGGAACATGACAAATTAGGTCCCGGTAGAGTCGCTTTAACGTCGATGACGTGGATCGCATCGATTAGGATATGCCGTATGTCAAAAACACTCATGAACATGCTACAATTGCGCAACGAAGAGAAGCGCTGAAAAAAAGCTTCGTGCTTCTAATCGAATCGTTCTTAGCCGGCAGGTGGAACGGGCAGAGGTGAGATTGCGTGGCGCCCCCATTGACGAACTCGAAACGGCGTTTGCGTCAGAGATAGCGCTTCGGAGCCGACAAAGAATACATTACTATCATTAGAGAGCTAAGCGATAGCATGAAGGAGTGAGACCCGCCGGCGAGGATAAATCGGGAACAGATAAAAGCCAAATCGACGTAAACATGTCGGGTTTATCGTCTGCATGGAGGCGCGTAGGTGAGCTTAAAAGACCGAGTTATATATAGCGTTGCAAGTGAGCTCATACGTGCAAAAGTAAGACGCAAAATAGCGACGGTCAAACGGAATCGAATTGAATAGAATCATTTCGATTCTATTCGATTTGAGTTCTCAGAATTCTTTGATTCCTTCGATTCTAGGTTTGGCTTTTCTTTTTTTGGCTCGATTTCTGACATTTTACCAACCAAGCCCCTCAGGGATTTTTTTGGCATTCGTCATTCCATTTCCATTCAATAATGCGACTTATTAAACGTATTAATTTATGCTGGATTTCCAATGCTTTTCTTCAATGCGATTCGATTCTATTCGATGTCAAAAAAAATTTTGAGACATTTTTATTCGATTCAATCTTGAATTTTTTTTACTTGTTCGTCGCTAACTCACAAATGCAAAGCCCGAAATGATATTGCTTTACGAAATAGCGATAGCAAAAAACGTCGATATCGAATCGAGTTCAATATTTTTTGATCGAATTGAATAAATTTGTTTCGATTTTAATACTGTATCAAATCAAATATGCCAAAGAGTCATAGATAATATTTCCAAACGCTCCAATAATACGAAATAATATTTTTCGAAAAAATTTCAAAATATTTTTCCACGCAATATTTTTCCTAAATTCAGCCGACAAATTTTTATCATGCGAATTCGAAGTGACGTCGACCGCGTTGGCGTGTTGTTGTTGCAGG
>JAQGBB010002038.1:0-11792 GCA_034691745.1 Prismatolaimus dolichurus | reverse complement strand
AGTTGAAGTCAAATAAATTTGGCACTCAGTGTTCTCTGAATAAAGTTTTAGCTGCATACTAATTACCGTCACTGCACTAGGCGGTGCAGCCTCTAGCTGAAAAAGTACGAGCACAAGCATGTTACTATTGTGTAATATCAGCAATTTGGCAGGGACGAAAAGGCTAAGTTGAGTTTGTGCTTTTGGTTGAACAGAAGCGTAAGGATTAGAATAGGGGGTCTTCCATTAGACGCCCGACCCCCTCCCCCGTCCGCGCGGATGTCTTTAATGGAAGGCCCCTAGAGACTTCGGAAAACGGCTGCCAAATTTACTTCAACTGAACCTGCTGTGACTAGCTGTAGGCGAGAAGCGTCTGTCAGTGAAGTGTGCTAGCAGTTCGCCTCCGTAAAAGCTCTGTTTAGTTGTCAGAGAAGGCCCTTCTCGCCCTTCGAGGTTCCTGCTCCAGCTCTCTAACAGGGGCCGTTCACAACTGACGTGAGCTCAAAATTTAAAATTGTACCCACCCACCCCTATGCTCAGCTATCGTCAGTTTCCGACCTACTCATCTCTCAGCGGACGTTAGTTTCCCCCACCCCCATCAGATATACATATAGTAACTTTAAGTGCGTCGGGAAATTGCTGCAAATGAGTGTGATCATCGTTCTTCTGGCCGGATCACAGCTTTAAATGTGTCCATTGCACTGGCAATGGTCAGCAGGGCGAAAAGCTTCTTTCCTCGCTTACATACATGGTTTTACCAGACATTGAAAACTGTGTTGCTAAATCAACCTCGTGCCAAAACTGACGTCAATTCTTCCGACCCCACCCCCACCCTCGTCAGCTTCGGCTTGACCACTCACCCCGTCGGGCTGACGTCAGTTGTGAACGGTCCCATACCTGAATACAACTGTTAAGTGTTGCGTTCATGTTCTTTGCTTTATATATTTCTGCAGCTATTCGCTGCACAACTTCGACTTATTAGCAACTCGAGAAAGCGTGACAATGCCAACAGGGGCTAAAGAGCCGGACGTTTGCCGAAAATGTGACGAGAGGATCCTCGTCGGCGCTACGATCCACAAGAAAGACGGTGGCGTCTGGTATACCCAACATTTTCAGTGTCAGGAGTGCGAAGCACTAATAGTCGAAGAAGGGAAAGAGTACGAGTAAATTTAACCAGAAAAGTTGCACCGCTTTCCGGCGCTAATGTTTGTCCGTGTTTACAATCGAGCTTGGGCAACCGCGTTGTGCCGAATGCATGGACTGGTCCAAGTGTTGCCAAGTTTTGAGGGACTCGGATAGCATATTGGTTCTTATGATACAGGTTAGTCTAAATAGGACATTCGAGACAGCTCAGATGGCTCTCGGCTAGCAATGTCACGTGGCCTGCTTCCGTTGCAAAAGGTGCAAGAAAGGTCTGATCCAGTACATTGATTTCGATGGTGAAATTTACTGCCACAGTGAGTGTCTTGGAGTCTTTTTGCTTAGAATTTGAAAGTTTCGGACTCATTTTTCTGTGCAAATTTGAAGACTGAACTTTTTTGTAGAGTGGGAGTTTTTGGCACGTGCAGAAGCAGACGCGATGAAAAAGCGAAAAAGAAGGCCGAGTCGCAATTGTCGTCGACGAGAAAGTCAAAGCAGAAGAACCGCGACGCTGGCGTCGAAGATGAGCGGAACCAGGCCGATGGCGAGAAGTCGAAGAGGAAGACGTCTTTGTGTTGCTGCTGTTGAGAGCGCAATGCACCAGTGGATTTAGCTGAAGTGTTGAGCTAAAGTCGCTTGAACACTCACAGTGTCAGTCCTCTTACTCGTAAACTGCTTGCTCTTTCAAAGTTCTTGTCGTTCTCTTGTGACGATTCATGAGAAACTTTGCATGTGATGATGATGTAAAATAAAGGTACGTAAAAAACTGCGTTTTTTCTTTGGGCTCATCCATATATGACGTCACCTGAAAATTCAAATTTTTTGACTCCCCCTCCATCA
Organism: Prismatolaimus dolichurus; assembly: GCA_034691745.1. Taxonomy (NCBI): domain Eukaryota; kingdom Metazoa; phylum Nematoda; class Enoplea; order Triplonchida; family Prismatolaimidae; genus Prismatolaimus; species Prismatolaimus dolichurus. The sequence continues at coordinate 9,833 of JAQGBB010002038.1, read as the reverse complement.
CCTGGCTTAACGCATAAACATAGGCTATCTTTTACACGTAGTGTCACCTTTCGCGTAAAATTTTCGGACCCCCTCCCCTCGGCAGGTGATGTCATATATGGATGAGCCCTTTGTGCGTTTTGTCTCAAAGCCGAGCGTGATGTTGCAGAGCGCAATTCTGCAAATAGTCGCAACTCACACAGCAAATTTTGCTTTAGTTGGGTTTTAGACTGCACGCAATTGCTGCTTCGCTGATTCCCATGCGCCAATGAACAGTTAAAAGGGTATTAATCAGAAAAGTACGCGTTCGTGTTGATTGGACCCAGCGTTTTGTTTTATGGACATCGCTGTGAAAAATTTGGGTTGTTTCAACCGCTCAAGCAGGCGCGCTAACGCTAGTGGCGGAGTCTCGTATACCGGACCCTCTTTAGGTAACGGCGCTCTTTTCACGCCTACCCTCGCTTGGACGATAAATGCCGCTGCCCATTGTTGACGTATTGGGTTGTGCAAGCCCTCAGAGAGCGGACCTGCGTATACGTACAATGTGACCACCACCGCTAGCCTTTTAGTTCTAGCTGCAAAATTGTGTATACGTATTACGTAAAAATTGAAAACCCACCACAGTTCAACGATGAACTTGGATCCGCGATACCGGCAATTCCCTTTTGGTCCCTTTGCTATCGAGAGAGACAAGTTTATCAAACAGCAGACCCCAAATTTTGCACAAATCGCATGTAGTGCAAACACTGATTGCTGTCGATAAGGAATTAGCGTGCAGCAGTCATCGCTTGCTAAATACCTACAGATTCACACAAGAGATAAGGTTGTCGAGAACTGCTAAAATTCTCATCATGCTAATGTATTCCTAAAGTTTATATCAGGGGAGCCAACCTTTTTTCTCCGCGGGGGTCACTATGGTTTTTGTCTGCCTTCTAGGGGGCCACTATCAACACTTTTTACACCAAAGGGTATGCCTTTCCGACGGCTTAGGGTGCCACTTGTGGCCTTTGGCCCCCGGGTTGCCCCCTGGTTTTATTGATATTAATTAACGATATTTTCAACTTTGTACACATCTCGCAAACATCACATGCCGTGGAACAGTGCACGACGTTCACATGTGCGTGTGCGAATACGTCGAGTATGTTCATGAGGGACTTTCCCACCCTCGCGGCGGTAGTATCTCTGTCATTTTTTAAAGTCCCAATTCATCTACCGTCTGTTTTCAGTGCGTCTATTTTCTCTCCGTCCGTCCGACGTCGGAGAAAAAAATTCGCATTATCGGATTACAAACAAGTCGGGCAAATTGTCAAGTGAAAAAAGGAGGGGCGACGTTTAACTCAAATGATGACTATACGCCTTTGAGCGGTTTCTCGTCACAATTCTGTCGTCACTCCGATCGCTCGTGCTCGCCAGCAGTCGTGCAAGCGCGCTTCAACGTCATCCAATGTGCCCGACCCGTCTCGTTTGACTCAGCCCACCCGATCGAGGCAACGTGACAATGTTATCCATGCTCCGTAACGGACACTTGAGATTGGGCTTGGCTGGGACTACGAAAGCGTTGCGTTGCTGCAGCAACTGCGCAAAATATCACGTACGTAATTGCAGCCATCGTGAACCTACTACGGTAGCACGCCCGACAATGTACTTCAACTGCGATCACTTACAATACACAGTACCTCATTCTAACCTCACAGACTAGTAAACACATGTCGCGTCATGAAAATAATTTTGAAGCATTTGAGTAGAGAGCGACAGAATGATTACGGTAATGGAAATACGACGATATTGGGAAGCGCGAAAAAAAATCGTGAAACCGGCATATACCCTGTCTCGATCACCTCATTACAGCGGATAACAACTGTACTTTTCCTCTATAGCCCCGGGTCACTACTTCGTTTTTGGCCCTTTTCAAATAGTGCGCCCTCTACCACACACAGTTTTGAAGCAGTAAAGAATGGGGTGATAAGCGGAAAAGTATGGCAATTCTAAGTGGCCGGACGCTAAAGGACTAACTTGAATACACTTTACACCCTGTCATGGACATATCTCAGCTAAGCTATACATCGAAATAGGGCGTAATAAAAGCAGCACTGCTATTCTGATGTTGCTGCTGTCGACGAGTCACCCTCAGAAGTTGGAGAGCTTTTCGAACCACGACGACCGCTTGCGGGAATATCACCTTCTTTCTGCTTCCTTTTGTGTTTCATGCGTCTGTTTTGAAACCAAATTTTCACCTAGATTCACACAAGTCTTACTCGGTTTTAATGAAAAACGAAAAACTCCGTACCTGCGTCTCGTTCAGACCGAGCTGATTCGCAATCTCCAACCGTCGTTGCCGGGACAAGTACTTGTTCGTGTGAAATTCTTTCTCGAGCTCTGTTAGCTGGCGAGTCGAAAAGCTCGTCCGACTAATGTCAATGCCGAGCGGCGAATGAAATGAACTTTCTGTTCGACAAATGTTCGACGCCCCCGCGTACGGTCCGCCTGCTCCTAGTCGAGACGACGAGCAGGGTTGCACGTTGCTGGGCTTTTCTATAAGAAAGGAAACAACGATCTACCCTCGTTTTAAGGGACACGCACATATGACGTCAAGCCAGGAGGCATGTAGGAGCAATGTGACTTAAATAGTGACGTTAGCCTGACGTTGTATGTGGTGACTGCATACAAAACACTATGAGACAAGGCAGAGTTTCTGTGTTATCTCGAGAACGCTTGAGCAGATTTTGCAAAATTAGGTACTGTGTGATCAGCGCCACATGCCCGTCATACTCGTACGATTGGAAAACGATTTGCCGTTCTCACAGCTGCGGATACTAAAACCCTTGGAGTCCTGTTGTGAACCAAGGCTGAGAAAATTGTGCTAATTTTTGGTCGCCCCAAGCATGTCTCTGCGGCCAAACTGACACCAGTTTGTTGCCGACACTTCAGCTTACTCAACAGAAGCTTCGGGGAATTTCCTATTCAATGAATCAGAAATTGTGATGACCGAAACAAACATTGAAAATTGTCTGATTTTTGTCGACTCAGGTCGATTCCAAATTTGTTTTCAGACTTTCCCATCTTACGAAGCAGAAAAATCGCGAACTCTATAGTGTTGGCTTTATGGAGCTTTTCTACCCGTCCAACTGCGCTCAAGTAGAACCTCTAAAACCATAAAACCATGGTTTACGCGATCGGCTGCCACAATTCCCCCATGCGTCTTCCAGGGGCACAAACCTCCTGTTGAGTAGAAGAGAGGATGGGCTATCGCCTGATGGGTCGCTTATAGCCGCAAGTGCTCTAGCTCGGGCAACAAATTTAGCACAAGTTTTGTCTGCAGCCACCTTAAAGCCCTTTTCTCGCTCTAAATGAGTCGTGGCTTCATGTGAAAAATCTTTATCTAATTTTCTAGCTAACCTATAACACCGACCTACCGGAGCTGCCTTTTCGCTTCGTTTGCATCCACTTGAACGCCGGCGGGGGTGTTTGAGCAGGAAGAGACTGTGTGGGTATGTCGTGGAAAGGCTCATATCCGCCACCATAGCAGGTCACTGCCGGTCCTTGCTGCGGCATGCTAGGCGCGGCCTGATAGGAAGATCGCTCCGTTGGTTGCAAAAATTGAGCACACGTGTCCTGATAAATGGGTTGAGCAAACGATGCATGAGAGATAGCCGATGGCATACTGTAGCGTTGAACGTCATGACTTTGCTTCTCGGCTGCTTCAAGCCACGCCTCTCGAACGGCGTAGGATGCCACCTGTGGAAGATAGGTCTCTTCGAGCCCACTAAACGGAGGAAGGCTCTCGTTGGAGGTCGGGGTGCTTTTTACTTCATAAGAAGACGAAGTGGCGTAGTTTTTGCCACCACTAGTGGCTTTAGCCCACGACGATGTCTGTTGATACTCTGCACTCGTTTGCACAGACGGTGGACGCGCCGGCGGCGACGCATGATATCCGTATCGTGACTGGAGGCAGCTGCTGACATTCTGGACGAGTTGTTCGAGTTGATGATAGGAGCTGGAATAATCCGCCGCCGCATCAGTCACGTGATGTTGGATACACTCGGCATTATTCGCAATCGAGAGCGCGTAGTTTATCGACGTCGACGATGATGACGTCGCGACAGCACAGTCATCGGTGGCGACCTCCGCCTGGCTGCTTCGAATCAGTTTGCCACCACCGGCGTCGTTCACGTTCGAGTAAATCATCTGTGCCACTTTTGCCCGGTTTGGAGGCGTGGTGGTCTCCGTGAAAAAAGGTTTATGACCGTAAAATAAATCAGTCAGAGGGAGAATTTATGGCCGGGGTAATAAGCGGACGCCGAATGCAGTCCATGATTTATGATTGATAATGGATCACCCACTACCGTATGCAAAAAGCCGAGCACTCTTCGATGCGTTCCTAGTTTTTATAAGCAGTAGAACGCAAGAGCGCACTGTTGATGTCGCTGGTTGCAAAGTAGAAAACGTTCTCGTCGACGGCTCTCCGGTAGTCAGGAGGTTGCGTTCGTTCTTTGCTCGCCCGAGTGTTGTTGGTGAGACGATTAAAACTGAAACAAAAACTTGTCGTCGGTGTGACACGGAAAACCAGGCAGAGCATATATCAGCGATATTTTCGAGAAATGTATTCCGAAGGCGGCAAGTCTTTTGAATTGTCGTTATAAATCATCGCGAATTCCACCTGACGCTATCAAACGTTCCGGCGCAATCACGTGATAACGTGAAAACGTTGAAGGACCAATCCAAGCTCGCTGACGGGGATCATGGCACTTTTTTTCCCTCAACGGGATGTCAAACGAGTGATTAATGAGATATACGCACTACTGTCGTGTGGCGCGCGCCACCGCCAACGTTCGACCATGCATGTCGGCGTGGGTTGCGAGCAGAACGTCGCTTGCTCTGTCCGTTTGTACTTTGCCTTACAACTTGGTGCACGGGAGAAAGAGATGCAAGCCGTTCACATATATGTCCATTAGATTTACATCTTACACTCCTCACTCGCCCCACTGGGGGCCATCCATTAATGACGTCACCTGCCTGGGTGGTCAAGAAATTTTGCACAAGAAGTGACGCTACGTGTAAGAGATAGCCTATGTTTATGTGAAGACCAGTGACGAGGGTGGGTGGGTCTAAAATTTTCAATTTTTAAGTGACGTCATTAATGAATGACCCCGAATGCCTGGAACACGCAATGCTCCAGATTTGTGAAATATTTGTCTGTTCGGTTTTTGAAAAATTTTACGACTATCAGACTGAACAACAAGTGGGAAGAATAGCCGCTGGTCAAACTACGAAACTTTCGTCGAGAGTTATTAGGATTGTGCACAATTTAGCAGCGCTTTGGTTTTCTTCGCAAATAAATATTGTTAGTTGATTTCTGCTGTTTCACGCTTATCGTCTGGATATGCTTTTGTATGAAAACCGGGAAATGCGCTTTTCGTCCGCTCTGCCTTAAATGTTCGGCAGTGGGCTCGATATGTGGTCGACAGTTATCTCTACATTGCACTATTTTGAGATCTGTCGTTAGGGCAGCAGGCTCGCAGTATCGCCTTTTTCACATGGAATTCATGTATGGACTACATGGTTTTGTACAAATTTGCAGTGAACCATGCAGTCCAGACATGAGTTTCATGTGAAAAAGGCGATATTTATCTGTCAGTGCACCAACTGCGGTTACTGTATTCCGGTTTATCATTTATCCCATAACTTTTTTATTTACTAATATGCAATAAATACTCAAACGTTCAGTAGCAAAGGCAAACGGAACGTTGACCAAATCCAAAGTACCAGAATTATTTAGATGCACAGCAATCTGTATCGTAACGGTATTCACGGCTATAGACAAAGCAGACAATCAAAATCAAATAATCGGCTTGCGGACACTTGCGGTAGTTGGAGCAGTTTCAAAGAGACGGGAAAATCAGAGAAGAAATAAAATTTACGCGAATACGCAAATAAAAAAATCGATAATCCGTTTTCGAGCATTTGTGAACTGCTCTTTACCATAAACCTACACCTTAATACACGTTTACTCATGTGAGCGCTGGAACACAAGCTAATATGTGCGTTTTAGAGCTTGTGTCTACGAAGCGAACGTTTCCGAATAGTGCTCCAAGCAGTCAAAACACACGAAGACTTCCAAAAATTCTTGTGCTATCTAAGGCAACTCGCGTTTGATCGTTCTTTTTAACCAGCGCCTTAAGTTTTCCGAGAATTCTTGGAACTTGACAAAATTTACACAAGTTTTCCCTTTTGTTTTCGCTTAGACTATTCAATGCTTCTCTCAGCGCCGTGTACAGAGAATTGGTCACAATGAAGAAACGCAGAATGAAACATCTTGGCAAGATTTCAACAATTTAGAGCGTCGTGGACGTTTGAAATGCGACTCGATGAAGAATGTCGATGAAATTTTTATCAAGTATACATTCGCTGTTGTCCACGATCGGCTCAAATATCGAGGCACCGAACAGTACACGATCGGCGACGCCGCCTTCACGTTTGAAAACACTGGCTACACCATCGCGAAATTCGGTTAACATTCCGCAACGGAATTCGGCTAGCGTCTACAATGGCGCAGCAGTCAACGGGGAGCAACACAAACAGGACTCGCCGCCTGCGGCCGAGAACGCGGACGAAAATAGCAACTCGAGGTCGTCTCGAATTCCTTCAGCTTCCCCGTCTGTTGCTGGCCAGAGTGATATCGAGTCGCCGTGCAGTGCCGAATTCTGCGACGCAACAAGTGAATCGCCGCTTCGAGATGAATTGAACATTTCCGAGAGGAAGGAAAAGAAGACGGTTCGTTTTCCCGAGGACGATTCAATGCTAATCTCCGACTACTTCGATGCTCCTATTGCATTTCAAAAAGGTGCTCTAACGAGTTATGTTTCATTCGAGAGGTGTAGGAGATCCGATGATATATCTAATCTAGGATCTGTTGAGACGTCGACGGCGTGTATCCTCGCTTCTTACGTCGCGTCATGTCGAAGGCACAAGGTGCCACCGAGCTTGAAGGTTCAGAAAGAGATTTCAGTAAGTTTACTAGTACACTTCGTTTTTAGTTGGAAACGGAAGATCGATAAACGCGCGTTTGCATAGATGCATATACTATACAGTACTGCAGCTACCTACGTATTTTTTGTAATAGATGTATGCATATTTGTCGATTACAAGCAATGCAGACAGTTTGCACTGCATGACAGTTTTGCGTAACGTAGCGACATGCCATCCACTTCCAGTGTCCATTCACATTACTTCGGCAGAACATGTGAAATACAATCCATTATCCTGCATGTTGTTTTTAGAATTTTGTCCTCGAGCCATGCGAGCGGGTTGACTGCATAAGCCTCAAAGGTTTGTCGCCTTACTCTATCGTCTTCCGTTTACCCTTATAGTGCCTAATGGACAATTCGCAATCGATCGCTTATTGGGTCTAAACTTCGATTCAGTAACGGTGTAGAAGTAGGACAAAGGGGGTGATAGATGTGAACTCCCACATATGGCATTAGCTGGGAATTCGCACCTGTTTCTAGGCGTTAGAGCAAATTTCACTGATTTCTGTCGTTTCGTTACGGACAATTAAATTTTCGCTTCATTTTGAACAATTTTTGCTTTTACCTTCATTTTTCACGTTTATCGGTGTCGGGAGTAGAGCATCGCCAAATTCTGGTCCACAACATGCTCTATGTGTGGTCGTTTTGTGTTACAGGCGAAAAGATGAGTGCATTGCATCTCGAATGCATGGAAGAGATTTTCCGACGTGTCCAGTTTGTGACGGTGGATTTCGAGTATACGTCATTAAACGATGATGTACGTACAGTACGTACTAGTATGTGAACGTATAAACGGGGGGGAACTTGATTTTTGAACGAGATATTGCTGTGTATATGGGTACCCGTGCTAGGTTTTTGTCTAACCTCAGCTAAAAAAGTTGGTCGGTTTATCACTAAATGTATTGTACATTGTAGCCTTACCCCACCTGTAGTTGTATAGAGAGAAATTCGTTTTTGTTGTTTCTGAAACTCATACCGTCCAATTCCAGTGTTCTGTCTGGTGGTGCTCGCGAATGTGATTTTTTACCTTCTCGCTGACCAAAAGGCTGAAAGGTATAGGATGACGTCATCTTTTTTAATCAATAACAAGTGTATTCTCTTCATTTTCCTGATCGGTGGAATCCATTATCTTCGCAAAGGCCTAGCCGCATCACTAGTAATATAGTTCTATCCGATAACTATCGTTTAGGCCGCATATGTGCTCGCCGACTTGCTCGAGTATTACGACTCGGCTCTACGTCTCAACATCTCTTTCAATCCTCAGATTAGTTTTGCTGGTTGGCAGGCTATCTTTCGTATGGTTCGCAAGGTATCCTATATGTCAGTCTCCCCCCTAATACATTACTGTATGTACTGAATTATAATTGTTTTTATTCATGGTGTTTTTCCGTACTGCAGAGTCCGTGTTTGGAGTATTTGAATCTGCGATTTACTACGCTGAATGATTACTCGATTCCGCTACTTGTGCGTGCATTGCGGAGCACGACGTGTTTGTCGACACTGCATCTTGAGAATTGTGCACTCGCGGGAAAGAGTTTACTCATTCTTGGTATGTACAGTACGTAATGTGTGTGTACAGTACGTAATGTGTATGTACAGTACATAGTGTGTATGTGTACAGTACGTAATGTGTATGTACAGTACGTAATGTGTATATGTACAGTACGTAATGTGCGATATGCATTGTTTTCTTCCTGAAGTATTATGTCTATGGAAATATCGAAGCTGCGATAGCGAGTGTATTCAACGTAGTGTATTATACATTACGCATATGTGCTTTGTTATAGTCGCTGCATTGAAAACGAATCGAACTGTCCGCGAACTCTATCTCGCTGAAAACGAGCTTGGGCCAAACGACGCTGCTCATTTGTACAATCTTATTGTTAACACAACGACACTTTCGTTACTCGATCTCCGCAACAATAACTTACAGGTTCGTTCTATATACGTCTATATACATAGTGTATGTTATTTTTCCATATAGGACACTGGACTTTCGCATATCTGTGATGCGCTTCGACATGCACAATGCAATTCACACGCGTCGTTGGCCACACTCGTTCTTTGGAATAATAAGCTGACGCAAAATGGCATGCCATTTCTTGCGAGAGCACTGGTACGTTCGTATGTAATTGTTTTCTTCTTTCTGACAGTTCCCCTTCTTTTTAGCTTGATAATCGCACTGTAACAACATTGAACTTGGGTTGTAATAACATCCTCAGTGAGGGTGTTGAGGCTTTTAAAGATGCCCTCACTCGCAATCGCACTTTGCTGCGGCTGGGACTTCAGGGCACGAAGCTGAACTGTCAGGGTATTGATTTACTGTGTACAGTACGTAAAAGTATTGCTCGCGTACTTTGTAAACTTTGCCGTAAAGTACCTGCACTTCGCATTTTTTGTCATTGCTATCGACGGAGTGAATGGTGTTTTAGGCGCGATTGCCATTGCGGAGTGTCTCGCCGATAACCATGTGCTCATACGTGTTGACTTGCGGGACAACGCTGTAAGTACGGTAGTCTCGGCTTTTTCTTATTTGGAAAGCACTCTGGTGGGCGAAACTATTCGACATATCTGAAATGGTGTCTAGGATATTCGCCTCGCCGGTCTTCTCGCACTTCATCTGACGCTGAAGATTAACACGAGTGTAATCACGTTGAATTTGGACAAGACGTGCATGCAGGCATCGAATGCGAAGGTTCGGTCATCAACATACTGTACATAGATAATTTATTTTTTACGTAAGTAACTTTCATTTTCATTTTTATATTTGAATTTGAAAAGGTTTTGCTCTCTCCATAGGTGAAGGAATACAGCGACCAATTCCGACGT
>JAQGBB010002037.1:0-11792 GCA_034691745.1 Prismatolaimus dolichurus | reverse complement strand
CCTTCGCCACCAACGTAGCTATTAAAAAGGAGCTCGTTCGCCTCCGCCATGTACTCGACGTCGTCGGGAGCTCTTCGCGATCCCTACTATATGGGTGAGTTTTCGGAACGGCGTCTGCGTGTCATGCGCCTCATCCGGCTGATTTCAGGCGCTGAAACGGGCAGTCTCTCCGTGATGGCCTCGAACGACTACTGGTCTCCGATGAGCGCGGCGTCATCGCTCGTCAGTTCGACGCACTCGTCGTCGCTTGCGAGCCATCGCGACGGTCTCCAGCAGCAACACGTCTACGCGCCACTCGATGCGTACGCGGTGTGTTGCGCGGCGCCACCGCCCATGGACTTTGTGCTCTCGTCGCAGCACTATCCGCCGTCGACGACGGCGCCCGGCTTTGGCGCTTCCTTTTCGGCGCGACAGCCGCCTGCGTTGTTGGCGACGAATCAGACCCTGTCGCCGACGTCCTTTGCGAGCCACTTCCTACCGCAGGAGATGCTCCGTCAGCACGCGAATGGTGACACGACGCTTGGAATCGGCAAAGCTTTAGCATCGGTACGCACATTCGTTATTCGTTTCGTTTTTATCCCTATATGCGTATATGCACAATATACGGTGGTCGTGCTGTAGCGAAGGCTTACTGTAGGTTGTACTGCGTGTTCTGCAACCTCTGCTACCACTCTGACCGCCTAAACCTTTAGATTTACAATAATGATCCACCAACATCGTCGTCTGCTGGCGGCGGCCAACAGGCGAGCTCGTGGAATCAGCATCATCGACATGACGTCACCGAGCCGAACTCACCGAACTCATTGATCGGACGCGCATCCGAATCGGCGTTTCCCAACTTGGTACGCGCATAGTTCTATAAATGACTATACCGCTGCCTTTCATGTCACCACTGGACAGGCAGCCTAGGCGGCTAGTAAACTTTCTCCTTTTGTGACATTCCTCTTTGCGAACTTGCGTAGCCGACCAAGTTGGATGAGTCTGCGGGCTTGCCGGACGATGGGGTTGCTGTGTTCCGTAATCACGTCAATGTACGTATGTGTCAAGCATGGCGCAACTATTGCGTTCCTTTTCCGCCGTTATTACGCTGAGCGTTCTTTTCTAGCTGTCGGCGATGGAACAGCGTATCGAGGATGCGGTCAGCAATCTTCCACTGCGACGGACGGCCACCGATGTGCTCGACTTTGCAGGCGGTAACTGCACGTTCGATGGACATTCCGAGAGTAATCGATTGATTTCACTCCTTACCGTAAGTTGTGTTGTGCTTATTGGTATGTTTAATGAACAGTGCGTGTCAGTGTGCTTGTACATACATTGATGATAGTGTAATGTACGTTAATGAGATAAATCGTTTCTTGAGGAGTTAGCTAGGAGGAGGTGGCTTGCAGTGTTTGCGCAGGTTCCAGTGTAAACTTTCTATTTGATTTGCTAACTTTTCTTGAGTGAGGACTGAGCATTGTTTGCATTAGACCTTCTCCTCTCACTTTTGCGTCTGATGTCCATTTCTCCATGTTTGCACACGCACTAATGGCCGTGTAACAGTAGCTATCGACGATGTGTCCACGGGTGCTGTTCGCACGCTGTGCTTCCGCCAGGCTCAATGTGGCGCAAGGCAGTCTCGTTGCTGCGTCAGGCATTGTGTTAGCGTCTAGCTTGATTCTTTTTCTCGTTCACTCTGTTTGCACTTACCTTTGTGCGAGTAGCCCAAAAAAGCAACAATTGCCGGACGATCGAAGTAGTATTGTAGGTACGGTAACGGTCGTCGACTATCGTCCATTTTTTATTGTGTCCGACCTCAGTGAGAAATGTGGTGGGGACGACGAGCGCAGTGTGGGGTTCTCTTGTCGATAGTGTTGGTACCATAGGTATTGTATACATAGGTATGTATGCATACGTGGTTGGCACTGCGTGAAGAGATTCGATTTCTCGCTGTGTCAGTGAGTATGACGGTGCGATTGACCTGGGTGAGGAAATTTAAGCGATGCTAGACGGGCCGGCGCCTCGGGTTTTTTGCCTCCCGTTTCGCTCGACTGGGCATTAGTCGGCCTGGTCGCTGAGCTGCCGATGAATTAATGAGGACGAACGGACGGCGCCACAGCGTCTAGAGTGGTGCTGTGAGAGCGAGCGAAGCAATGCTGCGCATTTGTTGAAGTCATCAGTCATGCGGTCTTTGTTCGGCCGTCGACAAGGCTCGCTTCACTGACTCGACCGAGCCTAGCCCAGAGCTTGTTCCATTCTCGTTTTTTCGCCGATGAAAACAACTTTGGCTGGAATGCGATATGGTGTACGAGGGTTAGTCTAGCGAGTGAATTATGTGTGCAAAAATGACCCCCGCCAGTGAGTAGGGTTCTTCTCTCATAAATCGAGCTTTACATGTTAGAGCTGCTGACTGGATGTGAGTGAGACAGCCTTGTGCTTTCTTTGGCCGCACTGAGCGTGGAAGGAAATAGGATGCTGTTTAGAACGCAGGCGATAGCTAGTATTGTCCGAAAAAAATGACGAAAAATGATTGAAACATATGTGCGACAAGTGGTGGGCGGTAGCTTATTGGCTTGCTTCAACGCGCCGCATTCTTGCTTCGGAGTGAACTCGCAGCGTTTTGCTTCGACGGCGCCACGCAGTCTGCCACGCTATTCGGCAAGCGTGACGTGATTGACGGAACCAAATCTTCTTTTTAGTATCGTGCGGAAGAGGCGGTTTGGGTAGGCTTTTTTCGCCGTCGGTCAGCCAGTGAGTCAGTTGTTAGCTACTCGTTGAACAGATGGGTTGTCGGTCGGTCTATCGGATATCCAATTGAGTCGTGAGTTCGCTCTGCGCTATCGTAAACCAACTCAACTTGTTCGCGTATGGCATAGTATGTGTACAATGTGGCACCAACCGAGTGGGTAGTTCAGCCGATGGTGTTGCTTTGGCAGCGTTTGTTTGTTACCGTACACAGCAGTCAATACGTACGTCAATTCGTACGAATATGTGTGGCATATACTCGTGCATGTACTGTACGTTACTCGCCTGCGTAACTGTTTCTTATGACGTTAGTAGTTGCCAAGTATAGTTTGTCTTCTGACTCTGCGTTGTTGACGGACTGCATTTTTTGCTGGTGGTGCAGCGGTACGTGGCAGAATTTGTTGAGACATTTGTGAAGTGATGCCACCAATTGCGGTCGCATTTTTTCTCCTTCCAGTCGTTTTCGCTAGCTATTACATTTTTCCTGCAGGCAGGCAGCAACACTGGGGCGTATAGGAACGGAACGAGGCTTCTAACTAACTTCGCCGTTGTTGTGTGTACGGTGATTAATTAGTGTCGGGATCGCTAGGGTTTTTTAGTGCCGCTCTCAGTGTTCGCGTTGTTTTTTGTAACAGGCAGCGATCGAAGCGAAAAGTCAAAACAGATCTCGTGCGTCGATAGGCGAGTTTTTCGTGGCAGTTGCGGTCGCATTTTTTAGACGAAGCAACCTCACTTCTCTCGATAGAGCGAAGAGCAGTTTAAAAAATTTATCGTGTCGTTGGGGCGTGTGCGAATGTTGCGCAACAACACTCGCAAATGGAGGCTTAGCAAGAGAAGAGAGGAGCAGCTTCGAAATCGCCTGACAGTTCTGCAGAAGGCATAGGGCGCAGAGGCGGCGTCAGCGGCATTGATATGAGCACTAAAGTACGTCTTTTGTACTGTATGTAGTGTCGTTGACGCAAGTGGCATGCGAATGTGTGACAAGCCAGCGTAGCCTGGACAGAAACCCGAGTTCGGCTTCGGATGGTCCTAACCCAGTCTCTAGCTAGCCTTTGTGTGTTCTGAGCTGGACGGTATGATAGGGTGTACCAAGGCATTCACGTTTCGTACGTCGCTTGCTGCTCAAAACGTGGATAGTGCGTGGAACTGAACTGTTCTGTCGGCTGATCGAATTAGCCACAATTCTCGTCGTTAGAGGCTAGAGTCTGGCGCTTCTGTCCGTCGGTCGTAAAAAAAGTAGAAATCGAAAGTCTGGTCCACTCGACTAGATATTGCTTTGACGATCTGGGTTTTATGGTATTGCCTCCGCACCTGTAATGTGTGTTTGAAAGGGTAGGGTGCAGTAAAGTGAGGAAGGTGCGTTTTCCCCTGGATAATGTGTGGTCAGGTTCTCCCTGGATCGTCGTCACCAGTAGTAAATGCGAACAAAGATATTGGTTCAGGGTACTAAGAGATGCATCTGCTGTACCTACTCTGTTCGCTCGACGTTGCACTTTTGCACTGTGCAATACGTTCACGTACATACGTTAATTGACGTAATCGATTGCTAGTATCTGAAGCTCGTTTGCCGTTTTAGCCGTCATGCGATGGTGCAGCCTCCGACGACCTTGACAGTCCAGTCGATGTTTTCGGCCTCTCACCGTCCACCGCTGCGGGTCTCCACGTGAAGTTAGAGCGCAGCGTCTCTCCCTCTGGCTCGATTGACGGAAGTGGAAAGGTGCGCGCAGAGGGACGACAGGGAGAACCCGTTTGACGTCGCTTTGTCTCTTGCAGTCGTCGAGCAGTCGAAATGCGAGAGCGCCATCGACGGGTTCGATGAAATCTAGTGGTGCACGCAAACGATCTCGCTTTAATCCGATGAATGGCGGGGGCAGCACGAGCACTGCGTCGAGTGGAGATGAGGAGCCGCCTGAGTTGCGCGAGCAGAAGGAGCGCGAACGACGTCAGGCGAATAACGCTCGAGAGAGGTAAATATTGAGCAGGCATGCACGGGGAGATTAAGTGTGTAAAGACGAATACTTGAAAGTGTCCATTCTCTCCTTCACTTTTTAGGATTCGTGTACGAGATATCAACGAGGCGTTCAAAGAGCTCGGGTATGCAATATGCACGTACGCAGTAATGTATTGTACTACAGTACGTGTACGTTTTTTGATCGAGATTGACCTTTCTGTTTTGCTTCCGCCAAGCGAGCGCGTAGCGAGCAACAGGATGCCATGTGGTCAGACGAGCATTATCCCCGCCCCCGCCGACCATTATCCCCGACTATGCCCGCGGACGTAGTACACTGTGTGTTAGATTCCACGGCGTTCCAGACTGTTCCACGGCGTCGGTGCGCTTGTTAGCCTGCTTTTTACCTTTCTTTTAATTTGCAGGCGAATGTGCGCGTCGTACATGAACAGCGATAAGATGCTCACGAAACTTGGCATTCTCCACCAGGCGGTGCTCGTCATTGGCGGTCTCGAGCAGCAGGTTCGCGAGCGCAATCTCGTAAGTGCTCTTCTTTCTAGGGTGCTCAGCTATCTAGACAGTTCGTTCACTGATTGTCTTCTCTATCTCGTCGTTTGCAGAATCCCAAACAAGCGTGTTTGACGAGACGAGAAGAAGAGAAGCGGTCGGCGGCGGCGGTGGCTCCTGCGGAACCGAGGTCAGTGATGTTCATGCTGTAGATCTCTTTGCGGCGTCGGCAGAACGTGTCGGTGAGCGTCGAGTGAATTCCTACCTTTAGGTATCTAAGTCAGCATCCAGTCGTTGGACTTGGCGCAAACTTCCAGGGCAACGGCCTCGACGCGGCGAAGTTCCATTCGCAAAACATGGTACGTCGAAGTCAGCAATACTGGCAAGCATGGTATACGTGCAGTATTGTGTACAATGTACAGTATGTAGTACTTTTCTTGACTTGTCCGCTTTTTTCTCCAGAATAATTCCTATCGTGGAGTCGGACTATGAGGAACGAAGAACGAGAGGAGGAGCAACGGGTATCGATCGAGATTCACGCCGACGGACGCGTATTTGCTCACTCACCGGCCAGCACTTTAGCTTCGTCGCCGCTGCGTTCTGCTTGTGTCGCCATGCCGTGTTGGACAGTGGGCGGTCGTACGGAGGTTAGAAGCTTAGAATTGTTCTCCTTTCCGTCGTCCGCCATTCTTGCGCGTGCCGACGGACGACGTGTAAAACTCTCATTACACTCGTCGGCGAACTGAAGTCAATTTGTGTACACTATGTAGGTCGTAGACATACCATGCGTTCTTCGTCGATGGATGTAAAGTTGATTTGTGTGCATATCAGCGCATAGTATGTCATGGCAATATTGCATTGTATCTTTTGATGGTGCTGTTATTGTGCCAGTTCTTATCTCGCCGAGCGGTGTAGCATCTCGATTCTCACACTTGTTTGTCTCTCGCGTTGTCTATTTTTTATTCTTTCTCTTTTCGTATGTGCTGGCTTTGTTTTTATGCTCGTTGTACACTGCATGCGTGCTATCTTGTGTGGCGTGCTTTAGATTTTTGCTGCCTTTCTTCATTTTTGCCATGTTCACGACGTGTACGGTACTGCGTGCAGTGTTTGTACTACTCAATTTACTATTGTTATGTAGTCGTCCAAACGGGATGAGTCTTCGGTCGAGCCCCTCGCCCGCATGCATTATGTTCTTGTGCCAGTCCAGTGCTTTATCTCTTTTCTCGTTGACTGTCTTTACTGCTGGTGTGCCCGCCCGCAAGGGTGCCTGTCTGTCTGTACGTGTATACGGCTATCGATTCGTTTTTGCCTGCTTTGGACAGTGCAGCATAATCTACGTGTTGTTTGTATGCGTGTGGTTGCATCCGCGTGTATTACACAGATGTCTCTTCTCACATCTCCGTGGTGCCTTTTCGCGTGCGCTGCCTTGCTTGTATGAAACCGTGTATCGTATCTGCAATGCTTTACTGGAAGATTTTTGCCGTCCGCAAATGATTTGAATTGGCGGTGAACCGATGAAATTTAGCTCCCGATTTGTATTCTTCTGCCTTCAGCTCAGTGCCTGGTTGAATTCAATAGGCAGCATCGCTGAATAAGATAAGAGCCGTAGACGCCGTCGTAGAGATGTTCGAGTCACCGTTAGAGTACTGCTGCAACAGTGCTTCAGCAAAAGTGAATGTGTACTGTTAGCCTTCGGAATCTCTGTCGAAAGGATTGACATAATAATTCTAGCGTACAAGCCAAAACCATGCAGTCGAAATACCGTAATTTGAGCCCGTTTGTAATGCGTGCTCTCGATAGCTGATTCATCTTGGTACCGATCTATCGGGTTTTTTCACATGGAACTGCCTACTTTTTGAGTACGCTTATAACAAAGGCTGGACTACAATAGCGCTATGTTTATGGTCTGCATGTTTGTGGTCTCTATTCTACACTAATGCAAGTAAAGTTGTGGCTGGGGAAACGCCAGTCTTCCTGCCCAACTTTTCTAGTGGGCAGTTCCATATGAAAAACCCGATATTGCTTTTTACCTCATCTTCATTTTGCTATATCCTTCGAACGTGGCGACTGCTTATTTTCGACGCTATTTCTATTCTTCAATTTGGCACGTATTCTGTCTGCGTCTCGTCGTAGCTGGAAGCCAGTTTTTCTCACTTCACTGCTGCAGCGCACGTGGACATGGCGTCCTCCGATTGCTGCTGTGCTTGCAATGCTTCGGTTGCAGCCGATGACGATAATCAATTGATCATCCGCTGCATGTTCTGCATTAACCCGGGCCATCTGAAGTGCATCGGCGCTTTTCAGGACGTTATCTATTCGATTTTCGCGCTCTTTTCGGCAAACGGCGGCCGTTCTTTTCGCTTTGTCTGCGACGCCTGTTGAGTTCGCAACGTTGACACAATGGCCTCTGCTCTTGCTCTCGGCACGCATAAGCCGATTTCATCCGCCATCGATCAACCCACTCAAGCATCATGCCAGGGCATGCCAGTATCGGGGTGCCAATAGCTTTCGGCTCCAAAGGTCGAGGTAGCAAACCAAAAAGTTGGGGGAACATTGCCCCCAAACCCACCCAGACGAGTCTATGGTCTAGACGTCCTCTAGTACCTTATTATCTCGGATTTAGGCCAGTACCACTGGCCGGTTTTGTACACGTACGAGCCCGATGCTGCTACAGACAAATTTGGACTACTCATCTCTTCCTTGTTATAAAAGGCTGCATATTGCATGCCAACCGGCCAACACTGTCTTAAATCCGAGATAATACGGTACTGGTCGGCTCGAAGGATACGGGGTTTGTAAGCGGGGAACTTTTCCTTGAAAACTCCGCTAGTGTCAGCGTGTTTTATACTTGTGTGGAGATTTGCGACTTTTCCACAAAATCTCATGGGTTTTCCACTGCTACGGTTTTTCGCTGTTGTGATTTTTTACTGCTGTCGACGACGTCAACAGCAGTAACAGTTTCAGCCGATGCAATGAAAGGTGAAGTTCGACGAAGCCTAGCTCTGGCGATGAAGCACTTGCGTCGGCAACGAAGCTGGCATAGCTTCGATTTATTTACGAGACCATGCTTTCAGACAACGCAAAGTTTAAAACTCATCAATCACTTTCCATTGTTCATTTGAACAAGTCGGACGTACCGATCCTCGAAGCCCACTGACGCCAACAAAATGGTTTACCGAGTTCAAAAACAGATTTTCGACAAAAGAATTCAGCGTCCCTTGCTTCATGGAGCAAAAAAAGATGCAAGAACTTGTTGCTGAAGGCAAGGTTCGAACTTACGACCTTCGGTTTATAAGACAGACGCGTTTACCAACTGTGCTACGGGGTCACCTGTACCTCTGCTCTAAAAGCGCATATTATTGTATCGCTGAATAAGTGATATCAATTTAATCAAAAGGACGAAAACCAGTTTTGTATTCGACCGGCGACTTATGCGTAACGATAACTACGGCTTTCGAAAATGAACACACCAAATTTTAGCGAAATCGGTCAAGCCGTTCTCGATTATCGCTAAAGCACGCTATTTTTACACAGCAGTTTCAGTTTCGGATTCGGTAGAATGCCCACTAAAAGCGTACATTTCGGGTTTTCGTTTGGGATGTGGCGCCGCAATAGTTGACCCATATGACTAGCTCACGAACTCAAACCTATATACCCGCCAAGGTACTCAAACAAAAAATTTCAGCCCGCTAGCTTGCTTCTTGCAAATGCTATAGTGCACACGAACATACATACACACATACATACGGACGACACTTCTCACCGCAATCTCGGCGATTTACGCTGCACAAAAAATCTAAAAAGTTGCATCAGGTACTACTATTCCGAGTTTACTTTGCTATAATTTAGTTCTTATAATTTTTTATAACTTTTAAAATAAAATATTTAATAAAGAATATTATTACTAAATTAAACGGAACGAACATAGTTAATAAATTTTAGTTGCAGGTGATAAATTAAAAGTGCCAGCCAAGTACAGGAATCATGTACAAGTCGAATGTTGCACACATTCTAATAAGCAATCTTACGGTAATTAATTTTAGAAGATTTGGTCTAGGTTAACTGTTGGAGCCACTGCACCTTCAACGTACAGCTGCTTGAACAGTTTAGCTGTTTCATGCGACGCGTCGCTTCATCCTGAACGTTGGAAATAAAAACACATTCTTCAAATTAGTTGCGTTTCAGCACATAGCTAATATACGCGATGGCTGTACATACTACTAATCTGGTGCAGATTTGTGACTTGTCATTTTTGGTATGTCGGCTAAGGCGATCGCTCATTGTTTTGTGGCTGTCGTGTGGTGAGATTCGTAGCGATACATTTCACACTATTCAACTGGTCGCTTATTTGTCTCGTATCATCAAGATTCATTGTACAAATCTGGCAGCAACAGCAGCAGCAAGGTTCCAGCTGGGCGGTCTCTTCATCACTGCTTTGCTCTAACTTTCCAACCAGATGTATTCCATCCAAGAAAGCTTATACAGTAAACAAACGTACTGAAAACAATAGCAACCACACTTTTGAAAAATGAGCCTACCCGTGACCACCAAACCGTCTGGAACATAGTGCAGTATGATCCTCGGGAAGTCCGCTAACTTTCGATTTTTCGAGAGAAAAATTTGTGTCTAAACAGTTGGCTATCCTTTTACTTACGCCCTTTGGGTTGCAGGCAGAATGCCAAAAACACGAGTGCGCAAGGTTTTGAAGCAACACAGAAAATGAGACCACGATTTGTCGTCGTACAACGTTTTCGCTCTTTTCTAGAAAAAGGAAATTTAATTTTCGGGGACTTTGCCCCCGAACCCCTCACCATTGCCAAGCTGTCGCTCACCCTCAGCACGTTGCCATCTACGGAAGGTTATTTTTGAAATCGCGGGATGCCTTTTGTGTACCGCTGGCAAGTTGTTACCTACCACTGGCAAGTTGCCAGCGAAGCTAACGACTGAAATTCGTCTATGGAGACTTTTTTCCTGCTGCTTACGACGAGTAAGCACTTACCTAAAATGAGCTTCTTTATTTGCGGAACAGGAATATTCTAAAAGCGAAGCCTCCGGCTGTGTTGAAGAGTACTAGCCGGCGACTTGGCCGCACCTTCATATTGTTGACGTTCACCTCGATCATCGTCTCATCGTTCGCCGTAAGCTGCCGAATACAGTAATCGACGTTCGTGGTGTTCCCCGTCTCGACGCGCATTAGCTCCTCTTCGGGAAGGCCACACTTGACAATCTCGCTGTGCTTCTACGTTCATAACAGCGAGAAGCATGAGACATATGACGTCACTTCGCTTCCTCGCCTTACATCTCTTCTCATAACACGAAAAGTAGACGTAATTTTATGCGAGAAGCATATCAAACGCGGCGTCACACATGCAGTCTCTTTCACGGATAAAGCACAGCCTGTTTATAGCTAGCGAACCAAACGGGGTTCCTGGTTGTGTCGAATCATATCTCACATACCGTCAATGATATTCTGCGCTTCGTCCTGACCGATGATCTCATAATCGTTCATCGCTTCTGCAAACGCGAAATAGTGGCTAAAATAACATGACGTTGGCCAGTTATTAGCTTACTCAGCAATTTTCCAACGTCATCCGACAAGGCGTTCGACACTAAGCTCGCGAGTGAGATCTGCAACTCATCGTCGCTCAACGTCATCTTCCGCGAAGCCAAGTCATTCGAAGAGATTGGAAACTTGTCGCTTTACAGTGAAGTTACGCACAATCGTGCTGCGACGATTCGACTCTACACGCGCACAATGTTGAGCATATTTGAGGAGCAGTCGCGAACATTCAGAGAGATGGTATCTCGAACACGGTCACATCTTTCAGCTGAATGCTCGAAGGAAAACAGCCTGATCTTTATCGAACATGTACGACATCACGGACCTGCGCTAGTTTAGAAAGAAGCCACAAGACCTGGTAGCCACTTACTGCAAAAGAGGTCTTGTTCCTCAGCCTAATACAGCATGTGCTCAGTATGCAGTAATGCACTGGCAGCGAAAACCGTAAAAGCTCCTCTCTCTCTCTCTCTAAAGAACGACCGTCGGTATCCACCACTCTATCAAAGAACCAGACACTTCATTCTCGTCATCGTTCAAACTCATCCTCGAACTCAGCGCACTAGAAATCTCATGAAGGAGCTTGACTAACGACGAACCAACGAAAGTCGCTGGAAGCACGCCGTGTAGCAATGCCAGTCGAGAATCAGTCGGCGATCCAACTGCGCTGCTGCGCACCTGGGACTTCAGGTGTTCGCCGTGGGTCGGCACGGGCACCGATGTGCGTCCGATGAACGTCTAGTGAAAGAGAAGGCTACACTTTGGTGTGTTACGATGGGTCGAAATTTTTCTCTGACGTCTTTTACGGAAGACCCCGTACCAATTCTGGACGCTTAGAGACGCAGGGATCGCCAGTGGACTGAATATCACTTCGACAATAATCATCTGCCACATTCTGCCCCGCAGTAGACACTGCGAATCAGGCGGGAACTTTAAAGTAAACTTTTTGGGGAACTCTAAAGTAAATATTTTGCAAACCTTAAACTGCATAAACGCCATATAAGTTTTGGGACACAATGTCTGTTGCGTTCAAAAATACGGTTAGTGTTGCTTGGT
>JAQGBB010002036.1:0-11796 GCA_034691745.1 Prismatolaimus dolichurus | reverse complement strand
GGTTCGGCTCCTGGACCCAAAAATGTCCCAAAACCAATGGTGACGTCATATGTGTATGTCCTTCACGGCAGTGGTGGAGCGCGTGTGCGCACTCTTTTTGCCCGGTCGCATTGTAAGTAACCGGTCAATGGAGTGCGGCAACCGGTCAAAGGAGTGTGCCATCGAGCCAACGCCGTGTGCCAACCGGCCAATGGAGTGTGCCATGGCATAATAGACAAAAGCAATATTGCGCTGTCCGTTCTCAACTCTACGTCCTCAGTTCCTGTTATCATGTTTCTGAAAGGTATCCTGCCACAGCAAAAAATGTTTACCGAGTTTTTACCGAATTAGTTTTTCCAGCAAAATGCACTGCGTCAATTACAGTGTACTGTTGTAAGAAAACCTCAAGCAAGGAATATGGTGAATAAAATACGTAGGCGTTCAGCATAGCCTGCATTTTTTCGCGCAAGATTTCTAAGCACGCAGTCAAATATGAAATGCGCTTGTTTTGATTCGCGCTTTACAACGCCTTGCAGTAGCACGTACAGCGTGTCTTCAAAAACAACGGTTTTTTGCGAATCGATGTCACCTTTGATCTTGTTGCGAACGAAATAACGCATCATATTACCAGAGGGGCATGGTAACGCCGTAGCAACAGCAAACAACGAGCATTGCATTCTAAGCGGAGCATGCTGCACTTGCCTTCTACTTTACACCAGGTCTTCGCCAAACAATGGTCTCAAATTTATGCATACTGAAAAGAGGCAAATGCGACGGCGAACAGCAGGACTATCGTTTTACGATGAAACACTGTGAGTATCTATGCAGGAGTTCTGGGATAATGTCTTCGTGGTAGCATTGCCGTGGAGTGATGAGATTTAACGTAATAACGTTTTGGAATTCCCATCTAAACTTCTTTTTGCAATTTAAACGAAGAGGCCAAAAAACGAATTCGTTCTTTAATGTGCGGAATTATTTGCTTTCCTGGCGGAGAATTTACAAATATTGTCTTTTTTGCTTGTTGCATCCTGCCTGGAGCGCAGCGTGAGCAAAAGGATAGCTGTGCGTTCAAACATGAATTATCCCCTTCTACTTCCCCTCCAAAAATCGAAAGTTACGGACGTCCAGAGTATCCTAGTATACTATGTTTCAAGGTGTTCCAGAGTGTTCCAGTGTTCCAGAACATGTTCTAGAAAGGCATCCTACCAAAACACAAAAATCGAGAATTAGCGGACGTCTAGAGTATATTAGTACACTGCTCCACGCTGTTCCAGTGTTCCAGAACATGACGTAAATTTTTTTCGGTGTTTTTTGCTAACGGGCAGGATGCAAATCGACTTTGCCGAATCGCCTTGTTTTCCGTATGTCTTCTGGCCAAGCGATGGACGGTCGTATTAGGGTAGCGTCCCGACCACTTAGAATTTTGATGCTGAAAAGGTTTGTCTGCGTCTTAGTTGCAGTTCATGCCTACACTTTGCCGGGGAAACTGAAGAACGGTCTTTTTGATTACGAAAATCCATGTTGCTCCAATTCCTCAATTCTTCAGCTCATCCAAACACGATTGGGTAAAAAATTGAGCCAACTTTGAACTCTTTAAACTTTGATTTGGCTCCAATAACTACCTCCGGTTTTTTTGCAGAAAATATCTTCCGCTTTTTGTCCAGCTTCGAACGCTATCGGTTTTATTCATAACTGGCGCAGACTTCGAAGTTTCACGATTTAGCCATTTTAGCTTTAACTTCGATCAACATGGTACCGTTGGCTGATGGTCGAAGTTAGCGACACTGAAAAACGTTGTGGTCGAAGTCAGGAACGCGCTCCGAACTTCGACCGCTGCCGATTGAAAAAAATCTGAGGCGATCTTTCCGGGTACCATCATCGAACCCAATGCGCCTTACCAGCGAAAAGAGGACATGTTGCACTAAATTTCTTGTACAGAGGTCAGCTAATGATTTTGCTTCTAATACTCGGGCAGTCGACAAAATAGCGAAAGTGGTCAAAGTTTGGGAGCTAGCCTAATAGTTTTTTTTTGAAAATGTCTGCTTTTCTGAGGGTTCACAATCTGTAGAAGAGTTGGAAAAGTGTATCGTCCACCAAATGCAGAGATGCCAAAGATTGGCGCGGAGCAGTCGATCTCCAGTCAGCTGAATGTCGTTGAGCGAGCTGAGC
The DNA here is from genome assembly GCA_034691745.1 of Prismatolaimus dolichurus. NCBI lineage: Eukaryota > Metazoa > Nematoda > Enoplea > Triplonchida > Prismatolaimidae > Prismatolaimus > Prismatolaimus dolichurus. The sequence goes on along the minus strand of JAQGBB010002036.1, from coordinate 9,648 downwards.
TGGCAAACGAGCTTATCGATCCCCTGCTCGTCGAATGCTTCCTCGCGAATGTGGATATCTGGGAACGCATTTTCTCATGTCTCGGAGCGAAAGACCGGATTCAGCTTGAGAAGGTCAACACAAGGTGAGTGGGCGATAGTGTGGTCAGCTTGTGGGACAGGTGAGGTTCTTACTCCTTTGAGGCTTCGAAGTCTCATGCTTGGTCTCTGGGAGCGAGAGACGTCTTTCGACGCGATGAGTGTCGTCAACCAGATTTATGCCCATATATGGAAGCGAGGAGGCAGCATCGTCGCCACTCTGGCAATCTGTGGCCGAATTGGCGAGAGCCTTCAATCGTTGAAGCTGAGCGACGCCTTAGAGATAAACTGGTCCGAGGATCTCTCCGCAGTTAGCAAGGAATGTCCGAATATCGAATCGATCAACTTTCACCTCGAGGTAGCAGATGACCCGGATGACTGGGGCGCCGTCCCCGTTCCAAACGGTCTTCGCTTCGACTCGTTCGTCAACCTCAAGGCGCTTTCGTTCACTACAAAGTGCTTGAGCGCCAAATACTCATGCGCATCGGTGTCGGTCTTTCTTAGTATCCCGGCGTCGATTGAAAGCATTCGAGGACTAGGCGGGTGCTCCTGGGCGGGCTGCTTTGCGACAAGCGAGCAGCTGCAGACATTTTTCGCCGATCGCCCGTTGTTAAAACGAGTCCAACTTGCTAACCTTTTCACGCTTGACCGCAGTACGGCGAAAATTTTTCCCGTCATCTCCGAGCGATGTCCACTTTTGAAGAAGATCACGTTGTGCAACATAGACGCTGATATTCGATGGGCTCGTCGCTCTCCATTCGATGAACGAGATCGACCTGGACGGCGACTTTAGTGAACATCTCACCGCTAAGGTAGTGATTTCGGTTTGTGCTCAGAACCTTCTGGTCGAGGTCTTGGCCCTACGTTATGTGGTTTGTGACAATTTGGGTTTGCGTTCATTCAACGCAATATCGGCGCTTACGAAGCTGCGCGAGCTGTGTATCGGTCCCTGCAGCGGTGCGGATTTAACGGATGTGCAGCTTGTGCGTTTCTTTCGCGGGCTCGGCCGTAATTCGGGTGCTTCGCTCGAGTGCCTCAATCTTCGCGGCTGGTATCCTCTTTCAACGGCGGCTATCGAAACTTTGGCAGAGAGATGCACCAAGCTTCGTCATATTCGCTTTCGTGTGAGCGTTGGCTCTGCGACGCCAGGGTCGATTCGTTACTTCGTCGACTGCATCGTCGCTGATCCGATCTGGAAGTCTGCTGGCGGGGATGCGAATAAACTCGAAATTGATGTTTTTGTGTCACCTATGGCTGACGACGCCGCATTGGCGCCATTCACGGCGCTCACCGCTGCTACCGCAAATTTGTCTGCTGGTGTTCGTCTTAGGGTTATGAGGTTGTGAACCCGAAAGCAATCGTTGTGTGTCGAAAGTTTGCGTTCAGGAGAGAATTTCACGCGAGCAGTTTTGTTTCCTGTTTTGTTGCATCATGCCTGGAGTGCGCAGCGTGAAACCATAGGATAGCCAATGGTCAAACTGAGTTTATCCCCCTGTATCCTCCCCGCCGACAAAAGGTAGCGGACAGTGTGAGCAACTTGCTCACGGTAGGTGACAACTTGCCAGTGGTAGGGGGTTCAAGGGGTGGGGCAAAGCTCCCTAAAAATTCATTTTTTGTTTGTTTTTCAACAAGGGAGCGGCGAAAATCGTGATTGCCGTTGTTTCTCTTGCCTTGTTTTTTATATGGCAGGATGCACTTCGGCTTTGCCGATCCCCTTGTTTACGAAATAAAGCAATCTTTTGTAATTTTTGGGTCCGGCAGCGATGCGGAGCGGCCTCTGCAAAAAAAAAGAAAATCTGAAAAATTTTCGGCTGCTTGGTCAGCTCGTGGCATACTTTGCGATCTCATTATTATCGAAAGTCATGAAACTTTTTAGAAACGTTCGGGTACTTCAGCCCGTCTGAACGGCGGGAAACGTTTGGTGCCTAAATACTACCTTGCCAGTAGAGTGAGATGTTTGTTACGTGTTGAGATCATAGTGAATAGGCTAATTCGGCGAAAGATATCTCCCGCATTCGCGTGTGTACTCTACTGTATACCAATTGTAGACGCGAACCTACTGATGGTATATGGCAACTTCTGCGAGCGTTTTTTAAGCCGAATGGCTTTCGCCCTGGCGATTTCCTTGTTTTATACAACTTTGGAATTTTTTGCCTCGGCTTTGCTTGTATATTTGTAACGCTATTAAGTATACCTGATAGGCGTCACTTTTACTTCGCCTCAGCTTTTCGTCTTATTGACGCGGCATTTTTCCTTCCATTGGTCAGTTTAGGTCGTACATAAGCTATAAGTAGCTTGTCCTTTGCGCAGTCAGTCGCCGACAACTTGTATGCCCAGTCCATCCGAGATGATTGTTGCTTGCACTGTTTTATTTTATGCGTGTTTTCACCTGCTAAATTGTTGATTGTTATTTCATGCCTCTTCGCGTCTTATGTGTGATTAATTTTCTAGCTGCATGTCGAGCGTGAAAAGAGTCGTTCTCCGTGACTTCTGTGCTCCACTCTCTGTGGTGCGGCTTTCACCGTTCATTCACCGTCTAACTAGGGCTCTGCTTCAAGCCCGAGAGGTGTTTGAAAACATTTTACTAGTGAAGTAATTGAGTTTGAAACCATTTTGTAAAGTACGATGGGGAGCACGCAAATTTACAATTAGCTCTCCGATAGTGGGCGGTTTCCTGCACATGGATTCGCGGACGATTTCAGCACACATGTTCTGCGCGTTGTGATTGCGATAGCTGATGGGTTGCCCGATTCTGTTGAAAGTTTGTACATGGTTGCTGTAGTGTTTTATTGATTGAGATGTCGCTAAAGTAGGTGTGAAATCACGGATTTTTATCAGGTGTTCGTGTCTTTAGAAGTAAATGTTGTACTCAATCGTTATCACATCTTCGGTCGTCTATTCTTGCAGGCTAGCCGTACTCTGCCGCGGCGCCTGGAACGTCGTGGAACTTCTTGACGCGACGATATGTCCGCGTTGCTTCAAGGGTGTCGCAGCCTCTGCAGCGATTCTCGTGCTTTGCGCCCGCATCGGATCGTTAAAGCCGAGCACAACTCTTGCAATGAGCTGGAAGGACGATCTCGAGGCGATCGCACGATACTGTCCCAGACTGGAGGCGATGACAGTTCTCGTAACTACGAGTTGGAACTACGTCGTTCCGGATGGCATTCGCTTGAACGATTTCGCTTGCCTCAAGGCTGTTCGCTTCGAAACGCCGTCGAAGAAGCATCCATTCGTCAAGGCTCCAACGTCTCTTTTGCTTTCGATTCCATCGTCGATTGAGGTCCGCTGTAGTCTCTCTAATTACGACCTGTTTCGGTCGCCCGCGAGGTTTACGCATTTGTTCGCCAGTCGAGCTTCGCTGAAAGAAGTTCGGCTGCAAGCTCTGCACATTTCCGACATCGGGGGCCCACCGAACGTTTTGCGCGCCGTTCCCCACCCACCGAACATGTTCCGTCTTCTCCTCCCACCGAACATTTTTCGCATTGTTGCCGACCGTTGCCCGCTTCTCAAGCGCTCTCCATTTCGTTCCGTACAACTGCGACTTGGACGGCATCGAATCGCTTGAGTTAATGCTCGAAATCAACGTGGGAACGACTCCGTTCTCTGATGCACAAGTGATTGCCGTTTGCAACGCGAATCCAGAGCTGGAGATTCTCTGCTCTGCTGACCCCAGTGCTTTCTCGGCGCTGAGTGTGCGCGTTTGGAACGCGATCGCGAGCTTGACGAAACTGCAGAAACTCGTCGGGCCGTACGTCCAAAGCGAGGACTCGGCCCGAGCAATGAACGACGTCTTGCAGGTGCTGATCGCTAATTCGGGCGCTTCCCTTCGTGGCCTCAAACTGCGGAGCGGTGTGGTGCGTCTTTCGTTGGCGCCCATTGAAGCGCTCGTCAGCTCGTGTCCTCGTCTCCGCATGCTCAGCTTTCGCATGAACGAAAGTGTTACACCGACGTCGATTCGCAGCTTGATCGACCGCATCGTCGGCAATGCGTTGTAGAATCCAGAAGATGATTGTCTCGAAATTGATGTCTTCGACGATTATTCGGGCGGCGACTTCACTGGAGCGCTGCAGCTGCGCCGTCTTCCTGCAGGGGTTAAGGTAAACGATCTGTGAACTCGCTTGGCGATAATCTTCTTTAACGTTGTACGGCGGCGTTCTCTCGCTTTCTAGGGGCTTTCCACAAGGGACGTCCGCTCAAATTTTGAATTTTTACCCCCTCCCCTTTGTCCGCGCAGGTCGCTTATTTTTACATGTTAGAATTAGCGTTATGTCCACTTTGGCCAGACTCCCTCTCCCATAGGTTGAACGTCCTTTATGGAAAACCCCCAGGCAGTGTGTTTCAGTTTAGTTTGCTATCTGCGTTTCACTTACAGTCACTCATTTCTTCTTTGTTTCGTTCACTCCGTCTGTGACGAGTTTGGTGGCGTCGAATTGTGGTTTATTTTCTAAAATATCGATTGTTTCGCACTGTTGATGCATACGTGTCTGGTGTGGCTGCAGACTCGTTCCTCCACCGCTTCCAGATTTGCTTTTCTCGTTTGCGAAAATAATTAGTCGGAGAAATCGTTTTGTTTGACAAAGATCTTTTGTACATCCTGCCCGGAGCGCGCAGCGCGTAAGAAAAGGATATGTCTATCCTCCTATCTCACCGCATCCCACTTATATTCCCCCGTAACAAAAGTTAGCGGATGACCAGAGGTATACACTACAATATGTCGCATACCTACATGCTTGTGTTCCAGGGTGTTCTAGTACACCGATGTTTGTTTGTTTTTTGTCGTAGGCAGGATGCTATTTTCGGCTTTGCCGATTTCACTCGGGCCGTGTACAATTAAAATTTGTGCGATGTGATACTCGTTCTGCTGCTTTCCGCTATACCGATTGATTTTACAAAGCAAAAAGATTACGTTCTCTGTACCCCTCTGTCGCTCTCAGGGAGAAGACACCCATAACAAAATGTCCGTCAGTGAGAAGCGAAAGGCTTCAGCAACAGGTAACTTGTTGAACCAGCTTGCAGAAGAAACGGGCGTCTTTGGTCTGAGTCTCTTGCGTCCCCACGTGGCGCCAGCTGAAAAAGCATTTTGGCTCATCATCGCCTTGTTCTTCGCATTCTACACGGCCAAGGACCTTTTCTTCCTCACGAAGACGTTTTACGACGAAGCGATGGTGACATCGGTCACCGTTTTGACAAACGACACGATCATTTTCATCCCTCCTCCGACCGTTCGTTTCGAGTTCTATGCGAAGGGATTTCTGGATCCAGATGCTAACATGAAAAGCGCTTTTCTAGTGCAGATGCTGGAACAGTTTCGCTTAAGCTGGAATACGTCAAACGATGCAGCAGACATAGGCGAACTTTTCAAGCTAAATCTCCGTCTGTTGCGAGCGATCGCACGGCAGGAGAATGCAGCAATCTGGAACTCTACTCTGCCAGTTATTGTCGATCCGTACGATCAATTTTCGCTGCGTCTAAAGCAGATGTACGACTTTTATCGATCGAAAAACATTTCCATGGTCGACGTCAAGTGGAGGACGGCGGCGTACTTTTGCTCCGAATTGCGCATTTTTATTAAACCTCCTGCCGGGAGACTAGCCAGTGCTTGCACTGAACAGCACATAAATGACCTCAGTTTCCTCTCAATTGTAATTGCAACCGGAGCTGCGGATGTCTCCTTTTCCGCTTTTGATCAAACGCTGCGTATTGAGTTTATGGATACTCACGTTTGGGGGGCGGAGCTTCATCTTTTAGGTGAAAGCGACCTATTTATCGCCCAAACTCATGCGGACGCTCCGGTGAAAGTTTCGACCAGCTGGCCACAGGACATCACCGTCTCGATTCGACCGGCAGGCGTTTTCTCGAGGATGTCGACCTTGAAACATCCGTGCACCGTGCAGACGCTCTTCGACTGTTTTTCTTCATGTATTGAAAGGATATTTTTCAGATGCGCCAACTGTTGGCCGGTTGCGCTGTCAATCCGCTATTGGCGGAACACGCATACCAAAAACGCTATCGCTACTAGTTGTCCTGCCGATCACGTGACAAGCAACTTCAGTTATGGATTTTTCGACTACCTTTCCACGTGTCGGACAAACAGGAGCTCGGGTTTGCTTTACGATTTCGCCGAGGAATGTAAACAAACGTGCAGCAACTCGACGCCTCAGTGTCAGATTAGAACGTTCGCACGTTCCTTCGTCGTCGAAGAACTTTCAAAACGTAATATGACGTCGAGCATTATCGTAGGCGTCGAGTCGTTTTCGTTTCCAGTTTTTGTCGAGCGAATTGAGATGAGCTGGCAGGACTATCTTGCAGCGTTTGGCGGATGCTTTGGGCTCTACCTCGGCATTTCGTTTGCCGCCTTGCTTCATCTTCCCGTGTTTGGCGCTCGAGTCTTCTTCGAGTTCATTCGGCGTCGGAAGAGGTTGCTGCCATCTACAGCTCACGAGGAGACCGCCACCACGATGGATCAAGAAGAAGCTTCATCGGCGAGAAGGGTGGTGAATGCAAGTTGGAACCGATCGATCATCGAAGAAATCGTGAAGAGCATAGCGAACGAGCAGTATGAGAGTAGGATTAGAGCCCTTGAAGGGTATGTGTTTGATCAACAGAGAGGCCATGTGGAAGTAGTGGCAAAATCTTCTTTCAGTTGCGACACGGAAATGCGCCCAGTATTCGACCCTCAACATGGCGAGGTGCCGCTAGATTAGTAGCCACTCGCATATGAGGAACATTCGAAATTGAAATTTGTTAATAATAAATGAAGGTTTGCTAGTATTTCTCTATTAGTCTTCCCTTTTGTAACTGCACCAGAAATAGAAGTGGGTTGTAGAAATCGAATGTGGCCGTGAACGCAGCACTACTGTTTCGTCGGCGGGTGAAAAGACGATGATTACAATTTGAGTCTTAACCGCAGCACGTTACAAGTCCTATATTTGTATAGCAACCGCAGCACCGTATTTGTGTGCAATTTCATATCAGACGGTCTATGCCAAATAATCTAAAAGCTTACTGAGCAAGCAAAGGCAGTTCAAAAGCAGTTAGGCTCAAAAGAAGTGGCTAAAACAATTGAGACCTAAAAAACTATTTCTCGAGATTTTGTGCGCTCTTTTCTTCTTTTAGGCTCGAAAAGTACGAAGAGCGAAAGAGGCGGCGGGAAAAGCAGCTAAAATAAGTTGACCTTTGCAGAGACAGAGGTGTACTCTCGTATGCTGTTTGTGCCGTAAAGTGTAAAATGAGCAGTGCGCTATCATCATTGAATATCTTTTTTGCATACTGCCTGGAGCGCGTAGCGCGTAATTCAAGGATAGCCTACTGGTCAGACATTGACTATCCCCTATTGCCTCATTCCCCAGCGAACAAAAATTCGTGGATGGCCAGAGGTATACAGTACACTATGTCACATACCGGCGTGAAGCATTATGTCTTCCAGGGTGTTCTGGGGTTTTCTAGAACACCAACTTTTTTTCAGGCAGGATGCGACTTTCGGCTTTGCCGATTCTACTTGTTCTACTGTTTGATTTTTGGCTTTTGGGTCTCAGAAAAAGGCATTTTTGACTTTATGGGCATCATAGTAAATAGTAATGAATGGTTAAAGCCATGGGGTAATTTCCCGCGTCCGCGGTAGTTCTGAGGTTACAGGTGACGTGCCATTTCTACCACCCACTCTTCTATTTCTGATGCAGTTACAAAAGGGGAGACTAATACACGAACACAACTGTCTCAGTGCTGAACTGTCCGTTAGGGCCCTATTTAAATTACGATGTAGGTCGTCTTATCCTCAGTTGTTTCAAGATTGCCTGTCGTAGGCTAATAATGTGATGTCAGTGTATGGTAATTAAACTATGGTTCAGAGCACAGCGGCGACTCTTATGGTCGGATTCAATGACAATATCGAAGACGTTGATTGTACGACATTTTGCTGTTTTGAGTAGATCCCGCCATGCAACACCTTATTCGAGCTATCGATCGGCAGTAGAAAACATAAAAAAGCGCGTCGATGTTTCGTTCTCCAGCGCAGAGTTCCTTTAGGACCTGAAAAAAAAACGCGAAAAAATGTGGCTCCTAAATTTCTAGCTCCTTGAAGAGGACTTGGCCTTACCGCGCGAACGCTTGCCTACGGATTCGTCGTCGGAGCAGGGCGTTTTAACCGTTTGACGTGCTGGCAAAAGCTAAAGCCGATGAACAGGGGCAACGGCAATCAGACTTCCGCGAAACCAGAGACCTGATTGCAAACGATAGACTGACAGATGTGTAAGTGCTATGATCGAAGCTGCGGTCGCTTGATTCTCAAAGCCTTGCGTTGGCTTGACGTGAAAAGAATCTACGCTGAACGATAAGGTGTGACTCAGCAACAGTCAACAGCGCCCACGTATCGAAATGAAAGACTCGCGAATCGATTTTCTCAAGGGCTCATCCATATATGACGCCGCCTAAAAATTCAAATTTTTCGACCGCTCACCCCCTCCGTCACCTGGTCTAACACATAAACATCGGCTATCTTTTGCACGTAGCGTCACCTCCTATGAAAAATTTTTGGACCCCCTTGGCAGGTGACTTTATATATAGATAAGCCCCAACTTCGCGCCTGCTTTTGAACGAAGTGAAACCAAAGGCGAGAGATGCATGTGGCGCGCATGGACAATTCAAAAGATCGGCAAGATGAAAAAGGCATTACCTGTCAGATGTCGACTGTAGTACTAAAAAACATATTTCCAAACGCTGCAAAAATTGATTCCAACAAGTGAAATTAGTGCCAAAAGTGTGCAGCAATACTTTGCAACACACTAAATTCAAAGCGAGGCCCCAAAGTGACATGTCAAGAGCCAATGAGAAGCTTTAGGTAGGGTTAGTCGTTTGGGATAGCAAACCCACTTGGTGACTACAGACGTATCGGTCAAGCGGAGAAGGCAACTGTACTGGGCAACGACATCATTTCAACGCAGAAAAAATAACATTCGAATTTCAAAGCTGTTGCAGGATTTTTGGAAACCAACATTAGTGGCTAATCGTAACACAGACAGAACAAATTTTAACTTTCACAAAAAGAGACCTTCAGCAGGCGCACCTTCAGCAGGCGCACCTTCAGCTTTTCATACTATAGCTTTCGTATTATAGCTTGGTGATGCTGTTGAGAAAGGAACAAGCTAACGGTGGCGCATTCGCTCAACTGTTTTTTACCACCTTTGCGAACGCGTGGCCTATGCAAGCGCGTAGCCTACGCCGTCAGCGAAACGGTGATTATGCGGTTGCTCTGTCCGGAACTTTCTCTGTTCGTTCGTTTGTTGCGCTGCCGTTTCTGCAGAAGTGGACCGATCAGGCTGAAACTTGGCAAGCAGCACCCACTGGGTCCCGGATGAGTCTCGTAGAAAAATCAGATTTTTGGGGTCACTGGGGGCGCGGGGGTGGGGTTCACAATTTGGGCTCCCTGGTAAAAATGCAATTTGCACGTATTTCATGTAGTAAAATTTAAAAAATTGGCAAAAATTAGGAGACAACTTTATACATTACTACTGGTCTGTGAAACTACCACTTCGCAGAAAGGGGGGTTCGGGGGAGGAGGGGCGAAGCCACCGAC
>JAQGBB010002035.1:0-11798 GCA_034691745.1 Prismatolaimus dolichurus | reverse complement strand
CTGCTACCACCACTGGAAGCTGGAAGAAATTTGTTGCCATCGATAACAGTGCTCTTGCTGTGGAGATGTGTTCAATAAACTAAATATTGGTGCTACCCTGCAAGCTGCGATTGACATTTTTTTTATCAAATTCTGATCTATCGGATTCATCAATTTTTTTAGATAACGTTCATGTGACCACTTTGTGCCTGGCTATTTTGTTGCATGTTCCAGTTTTTATTTCGATTTTTCGGTTACCGATTCCCTGATTTTTGAAACTTTTTTGTGCTTTGTTCGTTTTCTATATATGATTCTATTATTCTACATATATTCTATATATATTTTTTTTGTATTGATTTTTCGTTGATAGTTTTTGACACAGTGGTCGCATTTATTGGCTTTTGTGTGCTCAAATATGATTAGCTGATTCGTGTGTCGATTGATTTTTATCCATTTTTCGCTGAAAGCTGATTAGCTTAAATTTTATATCGATTTGTTTTTTGTGCAGCTATCGATTGCTTTCAAGCGGGCGAGCGCATCGCGCTCTTGCCGTCGAAGAACAAGAGCCTCGCAATGAAGGACGCGCGTGTCGTTCACGAGCCCGGTGGCGGTGCGAATGCCCTTTAGCGAACTTGCGCGCGCTGGGAAGTTGCGTCGTCGAGGCGCGAATGGCGCCACTGCCTCCGCCCTCAGCGCAGAAGCCGCGATGATGAAGAATTGCTAATAAAGCTGAACGTCTCTTTTTCTGGACTAACTGAGCCTGTGTCTGCTGCTGTTCAGAGTTTTTTATTTTTGTGTGCTATGCGTTCGTAGCTTGTGATTTGTGTTTCTCGTGCCTGCGTGTAAACGAACAATGTTTCGCTCTCGCGTAATGTTGTCTTTTTGCGTTTGGCTGAAAATTCGTGCAATGAGAAAGGCGGCGCAGATGCGGATTGACGGTTTTCGTGGTCACATGACGATTCCGAGAATGGATCGCATTGGATAGGCCGCCGTTCGCTTTGCCGGCGATCGTCAAGTTTTGTATGGAAAATTAAGAAATTTTGAGCTTGGGTTATGGACCGAATGTTTTAACTCTGACGATGTCAGCGACGAATTTTATTGCAGGCGCGTATCCAGGGGGGTGCTTGGGTGCTTAAGCACCCCCCGTGAAAGTTATGAGAAAAGAGGAAAAATTTTTTTGAACCAGACTTTTTTGACAGGCGCAAGGACAAGCATCCCCCCGTGAAAAATTCTTGGATACGCGCCTGTATTGTAACATTACAATGTCGGGCTTTCAGCTGCAACAAAATAATTATGCGGATAACCGTAATGTACTACAGACTAAATAAAATCTGTACAAAAATTTATACAAAAAGTAATGGCGTGACGAGTGACCCTAAAAACTATAAAACCAATACAGTTCAACACACAATTCAAAATTCTCATAAAATTGCATCGCTTCACTCCGTATGACTCCAAAAACTTCAACTTCGTTTCCCTTCCGACGTAATAGAATATATTTCGCTTTGCCTCGGGGCTCGGAATTTTTTGTCCGTACCGCATTGGGCCAAAATTTTTTGCTCTGCTCCTCTCCAGCCCAGCCTTGTTTCGTTTTTTTTGTTCAGTTTTTAGCGGGTCTGTTGATCAAAATTATTTGATTTCTATGCACCCGCACAACATTATAATCACAACAACTAGCGTCTGCACTTTGCGCATCTCTACAGTTCGTCCGAGAAGTCGGACGCCATGTCATCGTCCGAAACAAACTCGTCGACGAAGATGGCAGCGCCCGACGATGACGGCACGTCGTACTGGAGCATGAACGTGCCTTCGTCGAACAGATCGAAAGCGCTCGGCTGTGCGCTCTGCGTTTCAGGTCGCGCAGGCGGTACGAGCAGACTCTGCAGCTTTCCGTTCAATTCAAAGAACGGCACCGCCGCTCCACCCGCGCTAATCCCGCAGCACCGGAACGAGTTGCTAATTTCCGAGTGTGGAACCGAGCGCCACGCCTCGGCCACCATGCCTGCAGCCCCAATATATATACATATATATATATATATGTATGTATCTTTTCGATTTACAGGGGTGACGCGGGGTTGGCGGATAAAGACGGCTGCCAAGCCAGTGTTTTTCCTCCTGCCCTAAATCGATACAGAATTGATTTTTGAAGCCATTTTTTTACAGATAGGGACCATAACCCCAATAGCTCCTTTAGCGTCGCCCCTGATTGGTGACATCTGCCGCATGTTATGTGCGTTCGGTTACTTGCAATCTCGTCCCACGTCGGCGGTTGACGATTTTTCCCACCTTTGTAATAGCGAGGTGGAGCTGTCTTGATCCATTTGGCCCACAGCTTGCGCATTATGGTTTTGAACGTTTTATTTCCACTTGCATCGAGCGGCTGAAGCTCAGGCGTCATTCCCTATGCAGCACACATGGCAGCGCGATGGAGTGGTGGATTTTCATGTAATGATTCTTTTCGGTATCTGCGTTCTTTTTCTTACGGCTGGAATAATCGTCAAAGAGACATTGAGTTCATTCAAAAGTTTCTCGATCGCTTTTGACAAGTGCACGTCATACGAGTCAAGAAAGAGCATTACAGAGTCTCCTTGCTGCTCGACTGAAGGACGCAAAACGTTCAAGATCCACCACTTCATCGCAGCAGAGTTCATCGAGGCACCCGGTGCTCGAATAATATGGACTTCGTCAACAGTTTTGGCGGACGCCGAAATACTTGCGAAATCTGATTCCTTCTTTTTCTTCCCACCGCAAACGATTATTGTGGCAGGAAGTCGTTGGCTTTTATCGCAAGCACCTCCGTGTAGCGGCTATGCTGGCGACCAGTCGTTTTAATAGAGATGGTTTTCTTACCCTTTTTCTCCAGGGTCGTGTTTGAAGGCATATCGCCAAAGCAAATTGCATATTTTGCAGTCGCCCATCTGGTTGTCCTCCATCGCGTCGCTGGCTTCACAGTTAGCTTCGGGCGTTAGCGTTGGGCATAGATAACTGAATGCTTACATGTACATTGGCGTCTGATTCATATTGATAAGGCTGCGCGCTGCGTAGCCAAACGTCGCAAACGGCACCCTTTTTAGGTAGTCCTCGGCGATGGCCGCCAGCTCTTCCATTGAGCGACGCTCAGCTTGACTGACATACGCCACAGTGAGATACGGCGCCGGCAAATGAAATTCGTGCACCAGCCTTGCGATGCGACAAAGTTGTCTCCTGTTAGAGGTCATGTATAATTTACGTAAACGGGTAAAGAAAGGGGTGTCGAAGAAGTGTTGACGAATATTGACATGGGGAAAAGGGATCGAGGCATTTATTTACGTACACAAATTTTTGTGAAATTTTGGCGAATTTCTTTCAAAAAGCTAGCAAATTTTTCGAAAAATTTGAGCAATTTTTCCAATTGTTCGTAACACTTTCTTGCAAATCTTTTTGTTCTTGCCCTTTGGTGTTGTTGAAATTCGTTTTGCTTTCGGAAGTTTCTGAGATATTGCACCCATTTTTGCTAAATTTTACGACGAATTTTTGGTATAATTTCAGACTTCAAATTATTTTTACTTTTGGTGGTGACCTCGGGAGGGGGCTCAGCTAAATGTTTACGTAAATTTGTTTGCGCTCTGAGGGGGGTCGGCTAAAAAATGAAAAACGCTTAAATAACGGAAAGGGGTCGAAAAATTCAAATTTTTCGTGTACGTAAATTATGCATAAACCCCTAGCAATAGTTGCTATTTTATTGCCGTAACACAAAACATCGATGCTAATGCCAGGGGCACCGCTGTGGGGGACAGGGGTGTCTACCCCCAAAAGTTTGCACAATAGACGAACAGACCAGGCGACCAAAAAATGTCCCCATAGAGAGTTGTAAGCCGCCACAGTTTTGATCACCTAACCGGAAGCTCTATCGGCCACCCTGAAAATCACTCACTTATTCGGAGCTTCTGCTTGAATGCTGTGGCATTCTGTTGGAGATCCTCTGCATGAATGGCATATTTGTGGTAGCGCTGTTCATCTTGTCACTTATCCAGCGCGTCCTCAAGCTGCGGATATCTTAGCAATTATGCCAAGAAAAATTTACACCCTTTGTAAATTGTCGTATTCTTCAAGCGGTATGGTACACGACATTCTGCGCATACTTGGCACGCGACAGCTTTATGTGTCGTCTTTTCTTGCCGTTCCTTGCGTTCACAAAGAGGTCACGCTTGCGAAGCCATTTGAGGATGAAAAGCGAGTCCACAATTCCGAGTTCCTTCGCTATTTGTTGCACCGACTTCTCTTCCGCCTCGTAGAGCAGAATAGCATCGCGCTTCACCTTCAGCGTATACGATTTACGTGACTTTCATCGCGGACGATTCATGCCTATAAACTCGTTTGCACACTAGAAAAGCAAAAGGTAAGTTTAGCTTCATAGATAGAGATCTAAGTGCTACGACCTTTCATCGAAGCACGAACACAAACCGCAGAATGATCAATGCAGACGCAGGCTTTCATGCACGACTTTAGCGTAGTTTTTTCTGCGGCTGCATCTTCTTGCTGGTGAAGATCAACGGTGGATTGCCAGTCAAATCGATCGATCGCGCATATGCAACTTGCAGCTACTGTGATCAAAGGCTGCGTGCACAGCCCCATTGGATAACTTGCGCGCAACGACTCTGCCCGCGCGTGCGGGACGATATCGTGAATTGTCAGCTGTCGAGGGGTGGGCACAATGCAACCATTCTGTAGATGATGTTTTGAAAGCACATCTCACTCAGCTGTAGTTTCTCAGCTTCACAGCTTACTCAGCTTTCTAATATGTATATAGCTTAAGTATTATGCAATTTGCCGTTTGCAGTTCGTTAGCTGAAAGCGTATATGCACACGCAAAGTTTGACGATCGATATTTTTGGAAAGTATTTAGCAATCGATTTCTACTTTTGTACAAATTATCGACTAGTCCCATAGTACAAACTGACGCTAGTTGTTCGTCATTCATATGTATATAGCTTAAGTATTATGCAATTTGCGGTGCGCAGTTCGTTAGCTGAAAGCGTATATGCACACGCAAAGTTTGACGATCTATATTTTTGGAAAGTATTTAGCAATCGATTTCTACTTTTGCACAAATTATCGACTAATTCTATAGTAGAAATTGACGTTAATCACTCGTTTCTAATATGTACGTAGCTTGCGTGCTATGCGTTCGAAAGTTTCTAACTTCTTCTCAAGAATAAAATCGAAACGAATGGAGGAAAAATACGCCGACTGCCAAGGATCAGAAGATGATATGCGAAGCCAAAATGAAACGTAGTAAGCTTCACTTCATCATCCAGAAGCATTAGTTTAAATTCATTCGAAATGTTATCGATTACGCGTCGTTACGTATTTTCAACGCGCACTAAACGTGCGACTGTCATTCGTCGCAGCCGAATGGCGCGGCAGAAGGGACCGCTAGTGACGGACCAATCGCGAGCGGCTGCCGACTTGGCTTAAATGCGAGAAAAAACGGTAAGTCACATTAGTTTGGTGTCACGCAGCGAATATTATTGTCGTCTCAATCTAGACGTCGTTTGTACGACTTAAAGTGGAATTTTGTAAACACCTGCTGGGACATTTGAGAAACGTTTCTAAAAAATATTGTTTACGTCATGCGATCTCTTTAGATGGCCGAATTTAATTTTAAAAACTAACTAACAAAACCCTACGATCACTCCAACTCTTCAATAAAATCTCAGTGAAACTGCCGTGCAGTTTCTCTAATATTTCGAAGAGCTGTTCCTTGATTTGTAAAGCCTCATTTTCGTTGTTTGCCTGGTTGTCTCTTTTGAAAGAACAATCGTCACCTCGATGATGAAGCTCGTCGCGTTGTTCGCGTTTCTGTCCATCTTTGTGGAACTAACTTTTGGACAAAGCATCGGCTGAGGTAGCGGTTGGAACGGTGGCTGGAACCCGCGAACGCAATCGGTCATCGGTGGCGGAGGCCGGGGAGGAAACTTTTTCGGATTTCCGGTTGGCAACAAATTTCAGTTTCATGGCGGCCGAGGAGGTGGCGGCTTTTCACGCGGTAGTCAAGTTGGCCCAGCCTCATGGACGAACGGCTTTAACTTCAGCCGCCGACGACGCTTTGTGACACTCGATGATCTTATTTGACTGTCGCCGTAGGTACGCTATTCTCGTCGAGTGTAAAGCTCACTCTGCAAACTATTATTTCATCACTGAAAGTGGCGTTAAACAACTTCCAGCTGCTTACTACCATTATCTGAGATAGAGGTTTTGATTGACTGTTTTGTGGCTTTATTCTTTGCTTCTCTCTCTTACGTGGTATGTTAGTGACTGCTGTTGGCAGTCAGGTTAATGCTAAAATCTAAATGCTGATAAGGGATATTTTTCACTAGTTCATTCGGCAAAACGAGGTCGTTTTAGAAAAAGGTACCCCACCTTTCTGAGTACTGTTGCATGCTACATTAATGTTTTGGATTGAACACTATTGGAAAACTAAAAAGTGGCGGGGTTCCACTAGAATTTCGCCATATTTTTCAACCATGAGCGTAAAGGTTTGCCCAGCGTAAAGTTGTTAAAAAGCGTAGTTTTCAGCAAAGCGTAAAATTTTCAGCAAAAGAGCTTACAATTTTTGCAGAAGTCAAAACCTTTTTCTCGACACGCAAAGACACAAAGCAGCTGAATCAACATAGTTACAGATACTATGCAAGAGCAGAGGTCAAAAAGTAGTGTTGCATGCTACGCTATTTCGCGTGTAACACTGACTGGAAAATAAACACTTGTCAAAAAACATCCGAGTTCGGTTGCAGTGCAACACTACGCAGCGAGTTAAAAGTGAGTTAAAATCAAATTACGACACTCGAAAAGTACTTCGCGAAAATTGAAATTGTAGCTAAGACTTTGTAACAACCGTGTTCAGCAGCGTAAGAATTACGCACAGCAGCACTGCTGAGCAAGTTGCGTCACGTCGAGCCGCATTCTCTTGCAACAACTCGTCAAAGGCGAGCGCCATATTCTGCGAAGCGACAACGCAGGTGCCTCCGCAAAGGCAGCACCAGCCGTTCATGTTGAATCCGTTGACGCCTGCCGGACACGCGCACTCGGCGCGGCCAAAGATCTGGCACGGAGCTTGACACTGTCCGGCGTAGCACACGCCCGTTCGGTTAACATACACTCCGTAATTCCTAAACAGTATCGGTTCCTCTTGGGTTTTATCAAGAAAAGGAAGACGATGACTCAAAAGCGACCTTCTACGTTACGGCTAAAATATGTGGGACGTACATAGATGACGTGAGGTTGAAAGCCGAATTTTGAGCTCCAAATCTATAACCACACAGTTCAAGATGACGTCACTTTTAGACTTTCCATCATATTTTCACGTGACGTCATGCCTATACATTGGCGACAATCAAAAATCAAAAAATGAAATGAATCAATTTTAAAACACCGAAAACCTTGAGAAATTTTTTTAGAAAATGAAATCTATTTTTGTGGAATCGCATCCAATAAGCAACTATTGGTTATGCATCCTGAATATCAAACACCGGTATTTTAGTGCGCAAACAGTAAGAGATACTTGTTCAGGATTATATAGCAAAATTACATATTCGAGACCCGAATTTTCAGACACCCTCTCCCGGCTCTGGACGTCTTTTTGAAGACCCAATGTGCTTCTTGCTTTTCTCGAAATATTGCAGTGACTTACATCATGGTGCATAGCCGTCCGGTGTTATCCGTGCTGCATTCATCGAAGCAGAACTTCTTGAGGGCAACGGTTTGCAGAAGATTCTGAATGCCGTTCGTCGGCACCGGCCTGCATGGCGTGTTGTAGCTGCCACAGCAAAGGTAGCACGCGGTGGTTCCATCGCTGTGCACGACGACGCCGGCCGGTCCACTGCACTGGCACTGTTCGAGCCCGTACATGCGACAGACGCTCACACACGAGCCGTTCAGGCAAACCCATCCGCCGCTTGGTTCGCAAACACGACCCTGGTTACGAGCGCTTTTGCAGAAGAAATCGCCGGCGACGCTTATGAGTTCGGAACCGGCGAGGGCCAATTCGACGATTGTCAAGAATGTTAGAGAAAGCAAAAGCAAGTGTAGCTTCAGCTTGATCCGAAAAGCCATGGAGACCGTTCTTTGTTCCTTCGCTTAGAGTCGTCGTAATCGAACGCCACTAGGTTCCAAATTACACTGGCCGATTCTTGTCGCAGTGATCCAGAGAACAGCTTTAGCCGTATCGTTGTGTGAAGTACCGAATGAGGAAACGCAACAGCTATTATTACGTGTGGTTTTTGTGAGGTAGCTTCTAATTTGACTTAAAATTATTACAGTGCTGAAAAATGCAAATGCCACACGGTTCGTTTGAAGCTTTAGTTATAGCAAAGAAAAACAGTACCTTGCTCTGTTGCGAAAGCTTTGCTGATGGCGCGAAGTGTGCAATTCAATGTCACTTCTTCTCGCCGTCGCCTCCTCAGTCACGCTTTGTTATTGTAATGTTTCCTCGCTACGCGGCTTATCGTAGCGTTTGTGAGTTATCCGTCAAATGTCTCCTGCTTTGCATGTTCCGAGTATATCAGTTATTGCGACGGACGTCAAGATATAGCGCCTCGATCGGTTGCTTGGCATATCGATTTCAGTCGTCACCCCTGATACGCTACCTCGATCAACTAAGGCATAGAAGTAAATCGCATTTTCTGGTTGTCACACCAAAGTCACGAGATAATATATAGAGAATAGCGGAACAATACTGTTCTGAGCACTCGAATATCTTTCGACATTTACGGGTGTCAGGCCTTCTATCCTACAGGCGGACACGGTGTACCGATCGGCACACAAAGTGTTCCACAGCATGTCTCGAACTGTGGATCGCAGCCCTGGTTGCCGCAGCAGACGTCGCCAATCCGTATGCAGCTGTTCTGACCACAGCACGTCTCCGTGCGCGGGTCGCAACCACGATTCCCGCAGCACGTGAAGCCCGCGGGGATGCACCAGTAGGAGCCACAGCAGCTCTCGCCCTGACGACACGACCGCTGTCCGCAGCACGTATCGCCGGGTCGCACGCACATGTGGCTTCCACACGTGAGCGGCGATTGGTTGGCGCAGCCCTGAGAGAAGATGCCCTCACCGCGACGAGCACCGGCGTAGGCGTCCTCTCCACGCGGCGGGTAACCTTCGCCTCGTGGGCCTTCGCCGTTCCGTTGAGACGTTGTAAGTTGGACTGCACCGAAAACGAAAAGAGCGGCAACGAAATTTATAGGTCGAAGCATTTGTCCTTGACGTCACTGCTGTAGCCGCTCAGTCTTGCTGCGTTGATGTTCATCGTGAGTATTAATAGGGATTTTGGTGCGAGGGTTGAGTACGATGTTGACATCCCGTTTATGCGGGCCAGATGGGGTGATTATTTTGTTGACGTTGACACTGAATCCGAAAGGGCGAATTACAAATTATTATCGAGTTTACGTGACTATAATGTTTGCGTACTTTCTCATTTTTCCAAAATAGCTGCACTGTGCGTGAATCGTCAACAAAGAGCGTTTATACTCCTGAATATTTGGGTATGATTCCATGACTGTTGACGAAAAGTCTGGCAAGCTTGACGTCACGTCACCATGTCGTAAGCAGCGCGAGAGTTTTAAAATGGTGACAACATCGACACATCATCATCATCCCTGAATTGAAACGGTTTTCAACTCCAAACACTCGTTTACCAAAATCTGCACAACGAGTCGATGAAAACGGCTTTAAAACAGAGCCGGCACGAACAAGTATCGTGAGTAGGCTACTGGAACATGAACATGCATGAAATTTTCGATGCGTTTTACGTAAACAAACAAGTTGAACGGCTGAAAGCCGAAGTGCATCCTGCCTATGACAAAAACATAAGCACAGCAGTTTTGAAGCAAGAGAGAAAAGGAGGCCACAATTTGTCTATACACAATGTACGCCGAAAAAACGCGCGCTATTTAGAAAACAAAACAAAAAACAAAAAAAAACAAAAAAATTTTCGGAGAGCGAGGGGCGAGGGGTTTGAAACCCCTAGCATTGGTAAGCTGGCGGCTACCACTGGCAAGTTTTTCACATCGTCCGCTAACTTGTTTGGCTGGGGGTAAGTGGGGATACGAGGGATTGACGGGGGATAAGGCATAAAGACGATAATCACAATCTGCCCAATTAAGTGTCCATTTCTTTTGCGCTGCGCGTTTCATGCAGGATGCAAAAGTAATTGCTTCCTTCCAGTTGTGACGCAAGCAACTGTTGAGGCATCCTCATGATCCCACGCACGCAAACAGAGCTAAAAATATTTATTTACTTCATTGTTATAAAGAACCATCATAAAATCGATTAAAACTTTTTCGAATAAAGCCAAAAATGACTTTGTTGACAATCTTCGTTGTCGTTTTTCTCTTTCTAAACATTTGCGTAGTGCACTCTCAATCACCGAACGGAAGCGACCGCCGAAGACCCTACGAAGACCAGTTTAGTCGCAGTTGCGCTACTCAAACCCCGCTCACGTGTGGGACTCAACAGTGCTGTGCAAGCACCCACGAGTGCTGTGGCTCCGCCTGCATGCCCATCGGATACGCTTGCTGTGGACAAGTCTCGTGCCCTCAGGGCGAGACCTGCTGTGGCGCCAACTCGTGCATGCGACCTGGCGACACGTGCTGTGGCTCGCGTTCCTGTCGCTCGGGCGAAAGCTGCTGCGGCTCACTGGCGTGTATGCCCAACGGATACTTGTGCTGTGGTAATCGTGGTTGTAATCCGGTGACCGAGTCCTGCTGTGGCGCCAACGCGTGCATACGCGCCGGCGACGTCTGCTGTGGAAATCGTGGCTGCGACCCGCAAACGGAGACCTGCTGTGGGACATACTGTGTGCCAAATGGGATTCCTTGCTCAACACCTTGGCAGCGTTAAATTCTTCATTCGAGTGAAGTGTGTGTTTGAGTAAAACGCTTTCATTGATTGTCGCCACCAATCTATACTGCAGCCGGATAATAAAATTAAATTTTTTTCCCTTTTCGAGCCTGATGCGGCATACTAAGCAAGGTCCAGAACCAATAAAAGATCTAACAAGAAGCCTACGGCTGCCAAACGGCTCACATTAATTGGTCTTAATTATGGATTGAAAACTCAATTTAGTTTCTGAAATATAATAAAAAACTGCACAAATAGCCGAAGCACTTTTACTAGAATTTCGCTTTTTGGTCACTTGTGCACTACGCATGGCACCGTCGTTGTATTTTCTATTCTCTTCTACCTTTCATTGCCTTGCTATAGATGTGTAAGAAGTGCCGTGAAGAACATACACATATGATGTCACCATTGGTTTCGCACATTTTTGGGTCCAGAAGCCAAACCAGTCTACTTATCGTGACGAAAAAACTATTTCCCGCACCGGCATCGACAGAACGTGCTGCAAAAATCTCACTACTTTCGCGTTTACGGTTTGAGAGGAGTTTGTGACCGAAGTTTTCGTAACGCTTGACCAGACGAAACCCAGTACGGTCCACATGGAATATGAACCGTAAAAAGCCTACAACGAGTAAGCTTTCTTTGCCGCTAGCTTGTCCTATGAATTTACGGTATTCTGCGTCAACTCTAGCTACACCCGTAACGTCGCAGAAAAGTAGCATTGATTCATCGACCCGTGTTCCATTGACCGTAGAACGGATTCACGACAACCGTCGCAGAAGGAGCAGTTGTGCAAACGTTACACGTTTTCGCGCATTGCAGCCTAATGGTGGCAGACCAAAAAGCGTTGTTGCATAGTCGAGACCAGCTCGAACAAAAGGGACTCGCGTCGGAGCAACCTGCAATAGAAATTATAGAAGAAAAATTTGCGAAACCCTTGTTAT
>JAQGBB010002034.1:0-11805 GCA_034691745.1 Prismatolaimus dolichurus | reverse complement strand
AAGCTGCCAACTTCGAGGCCGTGGCGTGCGAGATATACGCAACGCACGGATCTCTGTGTTGGCTTATTTTGTCGGGCTTGACTTCAGCTTTCTTCAATGTGTAAACGAAAAAATCTGTTTTGTGGAATTTTTTAGCGCCCCGAAGCGTAGACTGTAAAAGTGTCACTCTTTGTACCCATCTATCCTACCATAACTAAAAGCTTCGGCTTCTTCAATATTAGCGGAGCAAAACGGATGTTTTACGATTCTGATATTTTTGATAAATGGTTCCACTAGAGTACTTAGTGACACATTTCTTGGCGTAAATATATGTGGAACGTGATGGGCAAATGCGAAGCACCCCCCGCGAGCGAAGCGAGCGGGAGAAATTTTTTTAAAATTTAACGGTCTTGTCACAGGTAGTAAAAGTAACGGGACGCAAATGAAATACAGCGAAAGGAAAAAAGAAAAATTAAAATTGTATAATTTTTCTTCCGACACCTCAAAATTTTACTTTTTTCTGGAGTTGGCGTTTGGGGGGGGGGGGGGGATTTTGCTCTTCACATCCCCATTTTGAGGCAAGAAATTTTTAAGACCGAAATGAAGCTGATATGCAGCACTAAGAGTGCTATATTCTACGCCCTGTTGAACACGAACGACTCCGTTACACCACATGCTCAAAAATGCTGTAATTCTGCGAAAAATTAGAAACTTTTGTTAGAAAAACTTGAGAAGACTGTCAAAAAATTTCATGAAACCCGACAAAAAACAGGAATTTTTTCGAAATGTCGTTGGCAGTCGGAGAGAGACATTTTTAAAAATTTGGCTCATTGGGGATTGGCGGGTGCCCCAATTTTGTCAGCTTTATTCTTTCCCTTAGGTACCCCTCGGAATTTTCCTTTTCCTTCCAAAAAACGTGGAAGAAAAATCAATTTTCTTTTTCGTTTAAAAAACGTGTCACCAGTTTATTATGTGCGCGAAAATTTCAGCTTTTTCGAAAGACGTTTGCTTGCACCGACGTATAATTTTTACCTTTTATTTTATTTCATAGTAAAGGGGATCGGTTTCATAATTAAGAGTGCCGTGTACTTGAAGCTTGCTTGGAAACATTGCTTCGATTTTGCCCCTTTAGCAGAAATTTTTTCCAAATAGTGGCTCGTACGATTTATCGCTTTGTGTCACGGAGAATTGAAATAAAAGACTGGAAAATTATGTCCTTTGCAAACAGCGCACCCAAGTCGTCGTTTGCGTTCGGTGTGCATCCGCGGGTCGTGCTTGTGGGCACAGGAAACTGGCACGCGGTTATCGAGTTGCGGTAGTAGCTTAAAGTTGAAAGTTCCAACTTTCTTTGAAATAAACGAGTGGCTAAAGGGTAGAAGCGGCAGTTTTGTCTGCGCGCTTTCGCTTTAACTAATAGAAAAGGGTCCGCGCCCGAAGGCGCTTATCGCTAGGCATAACGGTGGCGATGGTGCTCTCCACGGCTGTGACTGCCACTGATGTCGTTTATCAGCTGGGTGAGCTAATAATTTGCACAAGCGGCGAGCAGCGCCGTATGCATGTTACGCAATAGCCGAGGCTGTGCACTCATAGCTAGTTTGATAAACATGTACACGCTGTTGTTTGATGGTATGTAAAGCGGTGTTTGGACACTACACGAGCATTTTCCATTGTCTCTCTAGGTGGAACTTAAAAGAAGCGACGACTTTCACAAAGCATGTTTTTCGCACTCTTTTTCGCCCTTCTCTTGAATACAGCATGGAGTGCCCCAACGGTAACTGTAGCGCCCCTAAAGCGCTCATTCGCTAACACAATTGACTCGCTTCTCGATTTCAAGTTCAAATCCGTCGACATCGCAAGGCTCTTCGTAGTCGGCGGAACTGGAACCGGAAGCACTGAGAAAGAAGTAGACGCGTTTGCCCTTCCCGGCGGGCAGGCCAGCCAAGTGGCCGCTTTGCCGACATCACGCTACGGCGCAGGCGCGGCATCCCTCGGTGGTCTCGTCTATGCCGTTGGCGGCTTCGACTACCCCTACAACCTGCGATCGGTCAACGTCTACATTCCGTCCACGAACGTGTGGTCCCCGACGACGGCGATGAACGAAAAACGCCAAGATCCAGGTGTCTGCGCGTTCGAGAATAAGCTCTACGCCATTGGCGGATACAGCGGAGGGGGGCTGACGCAGAATACCGCCGAGGTCTACGACCCAACGACCAAAAAGTGGTCGTACATCCACTCTCTGACCACCGAACGTGAGAGTCTAGGCGTCGGGGTCCTCCGCGGATTCATCTACGCGGTGGGTGGAAGCGACTCGCAGAGGCCAGTAAACAGCGTCGAGAAGTACGATCCTAAGGCTAACGCGTGGTCGCCGGTGCGTCCAATGAACGTCTACCGTGACAAGCTTTGCGTTGCTGTTGTGGGCAATAAGCTGTACGCGATTGGCGGGCGTGACGACCAGTATGAGCCAATCAAATCTGTCGAGGTTTATGATCCCGATACGGACGCGTGGAGTCGCGTCGCCGACATGCCAGAGTCGCGAGTGGCTGCCGGAGCGGCGTCCTATGGTGGGCTTATCTACGTCGCTGGTGGGTACCCGAATAGCGAAACCTTGTTCGATTCGGTCGTGGTCTACGATACGACAACCAACAAATGGAGTACTTCGTCAAGCATGCGTCTCTCAAAAGCACGTGAATACGTTGGCGTTACCGTATTGTAGTTGGCGGCTCTTGGCAGTCGTAAGCTGAATAGACCAGTGCTGTTTGTATAGTTCGTACTTAAAATTTGCATACAGAATCGTTTCAGTGGAAAAGTTTAGAGTTGCTAACTATTATAAAAGAAGATCGAGACTTGTTAAAGGGTCTCACGGACAAATGTGAATTTCGGGCTCTAACTTTAGCGTTGATGGATCTACAACAATGTCGCTTTCAGCGATCTTGTGCAGCTTTTAAAGGCGCGTGCAGCTGGTGATTCGCTCTCTCTCCCACCCACTACTGGCCTGCTCTTTTCATATATGTGCCCTGCAACCCATACATTGCTGGGCGGTCCCATATTGTTTGCCCGTTTACACGGACGTGCCTACAATTTGTGAATACTTTGTCTGGAAGACCTTTAAACCTGAACGCGAGCCCAACCTACCGAGTTTATTGCAAAGCTTGGTCAATTAAAAAAGAACAAGTTGCATTAAAAAGACAGCAGGCGATAGAATAATTAACTCTAGCCTTTGTATGGAAGCGTTAGTTTTAGCTCTGACACCGACGACCAAAAAGCAGCGAAAGGGTGGTTAAAAAAATAAAACAGAAAATTTTCGGTTCGGTTTAGTTTTTCAAAGAGTTCGGATTTTTCGGTTTTTTTTCCAAAGTAACTAAAAAGCACCGCAAAGTCATGTCAAAAGTTTTTCAAAACGGCAAAAACCAAGGTAAAACCGAAAAAAAAACGATAAATGCCGAAGAAAAAACCGAAAAGCTGCACTTTTATGGTGATTCTAATCTATGTCTAAAAGTAAATTTGAAAGCATTTGAGAAAAGAAATCGAAAAAAGTCGACCGAAAAACGCGTTAAAAACGTCTTTCTTTGAACATAAAACGGGAAAAAACCGTTTTTTTGTTTGAATAAAAAACCGTAAATTTCGGTTTGGTTACCTCTCAAAAACCGGAAACTTCGTTTTTTTTTTATTTAGCCAAAAAAACCGGCTGTTCATTGCGAAAAAGTCATTTTTTGGCCAATCAAAAATATCTCACTAATAGAGTAAAAATTGCGTTTCTTCTCAACTATTCGTTTCATTGGTGAAACTCGACGGATGATGAAGCAGTCGCTCCGCCGATCGACGACGCATTTTCGATTTCAATGTTTTGTTTATTGTTAAATTAGCTAAACTCCAAACAAAACACTCCATCAAAAAGTTACTCAGTTTGTAGGTATTACCTTATCGTGAAAGCGTTTTAAGATGACCTGTGTCCAAGTCAGCTTTAAGCTTCAACTTCTATGCGACACCATATGTGCAAGTTCTTCCATTGAAAAGTTAGCTTACCGGCAGTGCATGCTCTACTTCGACTTTGCGAAGTTAGAGTGACTCTTCCATAGTCGCGCCGCCAGACTTCAGATCGGTTTCGCTCTTGGCACGCCCAGTAGCGTCAAAGTATTGTGCAAGAAAAACTCGTCCCACTCACCAAGAATACAGAGAGGCTGTAACAACATCAAACAAACTCTGTTGTGAGGACTTGACGTGCGCTAGGGTTGGTATTCGTCCGAGGCTGGAAATGTTCCCTCTGGGCTCCGGTGGGCCCTGAGTTGTCCATGTCGACTGACACAAGGGAAACAAAATGTCAGTATACGCAATTGTCGCCAAAATGCACACAAAAGTGAAAGTACTGATTTCACAAACATATGGTTACATGCCTACAAAGGGCCGCACATTTTTGACGTTTAAGAAAGACAATGTCAGAACCAGACCTCACCGTCCCCTTTCCCGGCTGTGATGTCCTAAACGTGTGGCACAAAATGTACGAGTTTTGCTGTCTCTTGTTTGAAATTCCTCGCAACTGACTACACCGGCGGTGGTGCACTTGCTTCATTTTGCTGCACGCCTGCCGGTGCCTGTTGCGCCACCGATGCGAGCCGATTCTGCGACGCCTGAAGCCTGACAGTCATCGGCTGTGCAGATGCTCTCCGCTTTTTACCCTTACACTCCGCTCTTTACTCTCCGCCAGTGCAGCACAAACAGCAGTGAAGCGGAGTTAGCACTCGCTTCGGGGTGCTGAAGTCATCCTGCCCACCTGTGTCTGTAGCAGATGTTCGTGTTCGGAGTAGACATCTTATACAGTAACCATGGTGTCGGTGCTAATGTGAGTTCTGGGAGTTGAGCAGGCAGTTTTTTGGGGAAGTGAGTGAGTGAAGAGGAAGTTGGTGTTGTCCTTGCGGTTTCTTGTGGGTAAAGGCGCCGAGGGCGCTGTGCTTCTGACGTGGTGAAGCCTCTGGTTTGTAAGTTCAGCGCTTCGGTGGAGAGGTGTGTGCTCCCACGCCTTGCTGTAGGTGCGGTGTGGTGGTCTATCTCTAGAGGAGGCAGCACCCAATGAGCGCGACAATCGAGATGCAGCGGTCGTTCTGGAGCTCACACTAGGCCCAAGCTGGCGCATGAACGAATAAAACCGAATCATTAGGCTCGACGCCATCGACGTTTTCATACCGCCGCTGGCGATAAAATCGGCTGCGTTGTTGAAGAGATGCGCGCCGTTTGGCCTGTTGCTGCGTAAGCGCCGCCGATGGGATATTTATAGGGGTTTTCATTACGTCGCTCGGCGTCGTCGCCCGCTCGAGACAAAGTCAAAGGCGTTGCTGCGCGCAGATCGCCTGAAGGGAGGTCCCGATTCCGGTGTAGATGAGCCGATGGACCGTTGGTGCCGCTTGCTGCCATGCGCTCCGAGTGGTCGAAGTGGTTGTGGCTCATGAGCTCGCTGTTGCTGGAAAAGACCCGAGAGAGCCCGGGTGACGAACTTGCTGCCATTGAGGTAGGTGAAGCACAACCGAGAGCGAGGGCGACCGTGCGCACTTGGCTACCCCGGACGGGCTGCTACAAGACCATCACGGCAATCGGGTAACAACCGCAGAGCTGAAAGATGGCGTTTACGAGACACTGGCGGGTACATTAGTCGAGTGCGCTCTCGTACTGCTGAAGGGACTGGAAACGGGCGCTTAGCGTGGGGTCGTTGACCAGGTCGATGGGCGTGGTGCCTGCGGTGAGGAAGTTGATTGCCGGACAGGGCACGAGGTCGGGCGTGCGCTTGAAGAGCATGCTGTATGAGGTATGAACGACGCCGAATATTTGTAGATTCAAAGCAGCTGCACGTTGATTGTAGCGCATCGTGGTCCACGCTTAATAGCCTATATCGTAGACGTTTCGTAGCTTATATTGCGTTCTTTGCATAATGACGGCCCATGATGTCACTATAACAGCACGTTTATGTAGCTAAAGTTAACGAAATGTTTTTAGAAATTTCTGTAAACTATCCATTTTGGTTTTACTCCAGAAATCGCAGGCTTTCAAGCCAGGCGTAATGTGAATTGGATCGGACGAGAGAAAGTAATCATTTGCATCGAGGAATAGGGATCGGCATTCGGTGGACACAAACTTTTTCGGTGGACGATGGACATTTTGGTGCACATGGTAGACGTCCACCGAGAAAAGAGAAAACACCGAGTCTTTGTATAGTTACTGCCAAAGGACACGACGGCTGGCAGCTTCGGTAAGGTATCTGTACTAAACTGATATTACCGTCATGAGTGCATAGGCCAGCGCTAGAAAGCTCCTGAAAAATTAAAATTTTAATATTTCATCGAAAATTTTCAAATTTTTTATTGAAATTTGTGAAATTTTGACCCTTTTTGGCGAAAATTTCGAAAATCACCGGAATACAAGGGAAAACGTTTCGGTGGATAAATTCTTCTTGTCCATCGTTCACCGAAAACGTCCACTGTCCACCGAGTCCACCGAGTGCGATCCCTATCGAGGAATAAGTAGAATCCCAAAAAGAAACGTGCCAATTTTCAAATTTGTTTTGTTTTATTTGGTCTTCTTAGTCATACAAAAATTTTGTTTTGTTTTTGTTTGTTTCTGGCCAAAAAGAGCTGTTCTTGTTTTCTGCTAGCGTTTCCTGTCGCTTTCGTAAAACTACGCGTTTGACAAAGTCTGCATAAAAGTGCGGTCGCGGTTGTTGAAAATCCAAAATTTTTAAATTTCGGCGAGCGATAGGGGACCGAAGAATTTTTTGAGATTTTTCTTCCGAAACGTTCGTAATTTTCACAAAAAAAATTTGAGAAAAAATTATGATCGCATCCAAAATCATCATCAGAAACAAAATGAATACACAATTTTTGTTTCTTCTTGTCGATTTTGAAGTTTGTTTTTCGGCGCATACAAAAATTTTGTTTTGTTGTTTTTTCTTTTTACAAATTGGGATCTAGCCCCTCATTCGGTGATGGGGAGTAAATATTTTTACAGGTTTTTTGCAAGGTGGATCAGGTGCACTTGTGCTTGTTTAATATTCCCGCTCTACCGTATAGTACATGTCTCGTGCTGATATGCAGAGATAAACGTTCGGCTATTGTGTGCTCACTTCAGTTCCACACGAGAGTCATAGCGGACTCGTTGGATACAACGTGAACACATGAAATCGAGAGAAGTCTTTCGGCAAATACATGTATCATCCTATGCGGGTTCCGCTCATCAATCATCGTCAGCCGTTGTCAGTGCATCGACCTCGCGTAACCAAAAACATGCGTGATATCCAATGGAGCCGCGCTGCAATTAAACAATCAAATTAGAGCTCATCTGCCGTCTTTGCTGAGTTTAATAATTCTCTCTCTAATTCGACGCAAGCAAGCTCGCCGACGATGGCCGTATTCGAAACGTATCTACACGGGTTCCAGTTTGTAACGTTGAACGGTGGACCGTTCTTCGTCGTTCGCACGGTGTTTTTCGGCGCCGTCGTTCTCATGGCGAGCTGCCTCTTCTTGTATCAAACCTATCTGAACAT
This sequence comes from Prismatolaimus dolichurus, assembly GCA_034691745.1. Classification (NCBI taxonomy): domain Eukaryota; kingdom Metazoa; phylum Nematoda; class Enoplea; order Triplonchida; family Prismatolaimidae; genus Prismatolaimus; species Prismatolaimus dolichurus. The sequence continues at coordinate 4,301 of JAQGBB010002034.1, read as the reverse complement.
CGCCGCCTACCTTCAGTATGACGTCGCCACTGCCGCATCGTTTCAACACGTATGTGTCTGTAAAAAGTCGCAGTTCAAAATTTTCGGCACAAGGGGGTACCCCCTCCCCTACCCCTGACCATTTTGGCCTCTTGTTAGTAACGGGCACCCATTACCATTTCTGCATTGTGCCAAGCGTAACGAGCAGCAAAAGGGATGCATACTGGTAATTCTAATGTATCCCCATCCCCCATACGCCCCACCATCCCCCTTAACCGACAAAAATTTCGATAAAGCTTCAGAGTGTATTTGGATCGACAGGATGCCTTTCGGCTTTGCTGGTTGACTTGTACCCCAATCGGAGGCTGACATGAAGGAAGAATAGCTTTCCCTGCTCCGCGCCTATTCTCTGAGCTTGCTTTCTTTCCTGACGGGTATTTTTTCGATCGCAAATTTTAATTTTAGAGGTTTGAGGAAAGGGGGCGTTTTGCGGTGAACGTAAGCAGTTGTCCCGAGCCTGTCGGTGGGGCGTCACCCCTTCCACCCCTAACATGAAATGATTATAGAAAAAATTTCTTCTTTCTTTCCTCGTTTCGACTCTGCGCGCGTCCTTCTAGTTTGCCTACGGCGCAAAAACGACGAAGATCGACTTTCCCGCAATCACCATCTGCCCAAATAACATCTTCATGGCCGATCAGGTTGGCTTCTCGGAATTCTACAACTTCGCTCCGGCGTTCGTCCTCGCGTCGCTCAAGAACGCCGACCCGCTCAATTTCCCGAATGAAGAGGCCGAATGCAAGTCGCACCTCTCGCAAATGCGCGCCGACATGTACGCGATGGGTGGCCTCATCAACTGGATCAACAACGTCGGAACGGCGAACGTTCTCAAGGACATCATGCAGAACAGCGTGAACACGATGCTCGGCTGTCGATGGCAGGGAAAGTCGCTCAACTGCTCTGATCTCTTTCTCAACCGCATGACCGACGTCGGCGCCTGCTTCACCTTCTACCCGTCCACCGCCTTTCTCGACTCGTTCGTGCTGCTCAACGAGACGGCCGAGGAGGCGCTCGCCGCGCCATGGTTCCAGGCGCTTGTCGGCACCTGCTGGAACGAAACGGGCTGGCCTGCGGGCACCACGACGCCGAACTGCACCGACTACTGGGCGGCGGCGCAGAAAGTCTACTTCGCGCAGGCGTTCGGCACGTCGAGCGCTCAAATCAACCGATACAATTTCACGACGTCGGCCTCGGGGTCCCGAAGTGGCCTCCAGCTAGTGCTCAGCGTCCAGCCCGAGCAGTACTGCGCACCGAGCGCCACGTCGCAGAACACCTACGGCTTCGTCGCTCTCCCGCACTCACGTGACGTCGCACCCGTCAGCTTTCTCGGCACGAACGTCGAGATCTCAGCCGGCTTTGTCACGAACGTCGCGATCAGCGTGACGCAAATCACCCGCTACACGGAGTCGATCGGCAAGTGCGTCAGCAAGAACTTCCTGGAGTGGTACCCGTACATGGAGAACTACAGTAACGACGCGTGCCTCATGCAGTGCGGGGCGCTCGCGATCGTGAAGGCGTGCGGTTGCGTGCCGTTTTTCGGACCACCGGCGATGCTCGGCAGCAATCTTGCGACCAACGGTCGCTTCTGTGGGCCGCAGTATCAGTGCTATCTCGATCTGATGAATAGCCAGAACTATAGCGCCTACAACGTGCCCGCGGGCGTGACCGTCTTCGGTCAGCTCATCTATTCGTGTGACTGTCCGACGCAATGCGATGAAATGCAGTACACGACGTACGCGTCGATCGCACCACTTCCGTCGCCTGAGACGTTCCTGACGATGGTTGGGGCGATGGGGAACGTGAGTGTTCCCACGAATCTGACGGCGTTCCGGAAGCAGTTCGCAATGGTGAACTTTTACTATAAAGACGTTCAGCTGATGCTGATCGTCGAGACGCAGGCCGTTCTGGTGATGAATGTCCTCAATGGGGTCGGGGGCTCGTTTGGCCTCTGCCTCGGCGGGTCGTTCATCACGGCCGTCGAGATCGTGCAGTTCGTCATTCAGCTATGCAAACGACGAAGGCAAAAGAGAGAGGCGGAATTGGAGTTATAAATTTAGTTCGCTCACAGGCAGTAGACAATATGTATTTATTAAGCGTGTGCGGTGTGGATGATCATGAAATTCAGCCCACGGGATCACGAGTTATCATCAAAAATGTGTTAATAAGCTGAAACTTTCCCCGCTGACAATTGGTCAATGAGATGTAATGTACATATATGCATGCGTGCTTTTTCTTCTAAGACTTTAAAGCGGTATACAACGTAGTTGGGACACAAACACTTTTTCCGGAGTCTCTTCCTTGGGGCAGGGTGTCAAAGTGGCAACCGCAAATTTCTGCAAAAATCAATCTTCACGTGGAACGACGCCCTGACTAATCTGGACGTACGAGCCTATCGCTTGAAAGCTATGCCAGTTTGCAACAGAAGAGTGTCAGCGGTTTTCTGCAAGCTCTTCGCTCTCTCGAGAAGGAGGACGCCAAACAGAACGTCAAACAAATTTTCAAAGTTTTTCAGGTTTGCCCTCAACTGTCTAAGCGATATGAGCGAGGATTTTCAAGCGCGCAAGAATGGCATGGAAGACATTCATATTCTCCATGAAATTCAACAGCACTAAATGTTTTCTAATTCAAAATGAGGATGTAGTGCATCGCGGAGTTAGGTCACGTCGGGCTAGAGAGTTGTGCATTTGAACTGTTTGCATGTACAAAGCGCTCTTGTGGTCGTAAAAAGTGTCACACGCTAGTGGCCTCATAATCGCACTGGGCTCCGTTATAATACGCCGCGCTAAAATGGCAGGGCACTCTCTTCGCACTCAAGAAAGCGTTTACATTTTGGAGTCAAAATTGAAAAATTAGGGTTTTTGGACAAGTTAAGTGACGCGAAGACGCGTTGTTCCTCGCGCACAGCGAGGGCTGTACAAGTGTAGAATGTCTTAAGTACAGATAGACTAATATTAAGCGGGCAAGTCCTGGGTATTAGTTTATCTTTTTCGACGAGCAAAGATTTGCTGCCAAAGCAAATCGTCGGGTCACAGATCGATATTTTGTTGCTGGAAAAGTGATTTCTATCGATTGTGTACTCGACACGACAGGACTCAAAAATGGCAATGGTGTCGCGGACGTGTTGGAAAAGGCACAGAAAAATGAGTGGCCTACAAGAGATCTCTGGCGTTCGTGAGTCGGACGGACGAAAGAACGAGTAGCAGACATCAGCAAAACCGACAAATATTTTGGCATTAACACACTTTTTGTCCTCACAGCATCAGATAAATTGATTGAAGATAAACATTCCACAGTGAAACTTTTTTTGGTCTATATAATGAGTAGCTGCACGTTGCAAAAATTTGCGACGAAAGTAGATTTCTGCTAAAATGATTGCTTCGATCTTTCTCATTTACCGCGTACTGGCGTCGACGACTGCTTCGCGATTTTGTCGCCAGGGCTGCATGTACTTTGTTGATCCGTTTCCTCAGCAGGGTTTCGGCTTCCAGCAACAAGCACCAACACAACAAACTCTGCCATCATCGTCGCAAACGCTTTCAATAAGATGCGACGAAATTACGTCAAGACTACAAATTGTAATAACTTAAAAACGAAGAAAAAAATCTTAAAAAATATTTTAGAGCGATGTCGAAAATTGCTGCGACACAAATTGGGGTCTCATGTTTGCCGTCACGAGCAATGTTACACGGGCGAATGCGGAACGCGGCTGCAACGCAATAGGCCAATATTGTGTAGCTAACATTCAAAATTCGCACGATTTTCGAGCTCTCGTGTGGCTAGTTGGAGCTCCGTACGTGTCGATCGCATATATAGGTAAAACCACTAAAAATTAGTTTTGTACAAGCGAGATGTCAGAGTCGAGCAAATGGGTTAAATTAAAATGCATATTTTTTGTAAATTTTATTTTACGGTTTGACTAAAAAAATGCGAAATGATACAAAATCAAAATATGAATAAAAGTTAACTATTTCTTTAGGAATTAAATTTAAAAGTGTTTAAAATAATAATAAAAATTAAAAAACTGATACAACAACTTTGTATATATTTTTATCTGGAGATAATTTTAAAACTTTTAGAGTTTTAAATGTTCAAAAGTTGGTTTTCAGAAAACTGACGGGAGAGTAATAACAAAACTTGGTTTTCAACGAATTTTGCAGGTCTGTCGAGCGCGTAGGGCAAAACTGGCGAGTATCAGTGGGTCGATAATAATAGCGCGTTGAGCCCGGTGTCATCCACATTCTACGTAGAATGACAAAGGGGAGGGG
>JAQGBB010002033.1:0-11805 GCA_034691745.1 Prismatolaimus dolichurus | reverse complement strand
AAAAACGCAGTACGGCGACAAATCGTGGTCTCCTTTTCTCTGTTGCTTCAAAAATTTATGTGCTGGTGTTTTTTTGTAAAACAGCAGGATGCCTTTTCGGCTTTGCCGATTTACTTGTTTACAATAGAGAGAGGAAAAATGTACTACGGCGACAAATGGTGGTCTCCTTTTCTCTCTTGTACTAATTCTCCGCTGCATGGTGCGTGTGCAAGAATGGCTCATCTATAAATGACGTTACCTAAGGTGACGCTACGCGTAAAAGATAGCGTATGCTTATGTGGCGAAGCGACTGACGAGAGAGTAGAAAATTATGAATTGTTAGCCGACGTCAATATATGAACGAACCCTGACAGTCTGCGGCAGGAACATCTCAATAACCCGAGGTGTCGGTGTTTCACGCTGGGGCTGGCCAAAATGTAAGTTTGTCACGACACTGCCTCGTGCTGAAGGCAACCGGTCGAGACGCGTTTTTTGTATTACATACCTTAGCCCAAAGGGAGGCACTGATTCGAAGATGGAAACTGGAGGTGCAGTATTAGACGCGTGGAACCGGTTTGAAGTTGTTTCCCCCACGTGAATGAGCAAGTGTTATTGCATCCCAGCTAGATCGCGTAAGCAAAACCACACGTAATGGTTGCTAAAAGGCTATCCTCCTGTTACAACAAATGTGTGACCGGCTGATGGAATACTGAGTGCTTCGAAGTGTTCCAGAACATTTTTCCGAACATGATACAAAAGCCATCCTGTTGTTGCAAAAAAATCGAAAGATCGAAAAAATGATAAAATTCGAAAAACTTGAAAAGACATCCCGCCGTTACAAACTGTTCCAAAGTGCATCTTCCGGTAGTAAAATTAAGAAAATTCTGAAAAATGGGACAGATCTAGAAAAACAGGAAAATGTAACAATTACAAAAACTGCAAAAAGCATCCCGCCGTTTCAAAAAATCGAAAAATTTTTTAAAAGTAGGAAAAAAATGCAAAAATTCGAAAACATGAAAAGGCATCCGCTGTTGCAGAAAAATGTTAGAAAAGGCATCCTGCCGTTGCAAAAAAATCGAAAAAAATGCAAAAATTCGAAAAACTTGAAAAGGCATCTGCTGTTACAAAAAATGTTAGAAAAGGCATCCTGCCGCTGCTAAAAAATCGAAAAATTCTGAAAAATTGGAGAAAAATGACAAAATTCAAAAAAGTTGGAAAGGCATCCAGCTACTACAAAATGTTTCAAAAAGCATTCTCCCGTAGTACGAAAATTTAGAAAGGCATCCCGCCCTTACAAAAATTTTACAAAAACTTTCTGCCCTTGTAAAAAATCGAAAGAACTCGTAAAAAATAGGAAAAGTTGAAAAATCAAAGAAATGCAAAAATTCAAAAAAACTTGAAAAGGCATCCGGCCGATACAAAATGTTCAAAAAAGCATCCTCCCGTAATAAAAAATGAAAAATTCTGAAAATTCTTAAAAATCAGTCAAATTCATAAAACCGAAGAAATTTGAAAATTTGAAAAACCGAAAAAGCATCCTGCCGTTAGAAGGATAAAAAATTTAGGAAACTCTGAAAAACTGGACAAATAAAAAAAACCGGAAAAAAATTTAAAATTGAAAAAACTGCAAAAAAAGCCACTGAGATTTCTGAAAAATGTGCTGGCGACAAAGCAAATTTTTTATTCTAAAAATCTTGAAGATAGTTTTTATTTGAGGGGATTTTGTTTGCAAACGTGTAAGTGGGACTCCGGATCGGTACATCCGACTTGTTTAAATATCCTTTTATTCTTATTAGTTTTTTCGGAATCTCTGCCGAAAAAAATTAACATAAGAATTCGCCATCGTACACGCCAAAACCATGCAGTCAAAATACCGTAATTCGGTAATTTAAGCGCTCGGATAATGTGTGCTTTCGACAGCAATCCCTTTTTAACCATCACTTAGGGATTCCGAAAAGGCTAATTACTCAAATAAAAACTATATAAGTCGTCTTTCGTTCACCACGCACGCGTGCGTGACGAATGCAGCTTTACCAATCCGGTAGCGTTCCAAAAGCAGCTACCGTAGGATCTGTTTTCGAGTCAGGAAACACTGTCAACAACCAAACGTACCATGTCATATCGCTCTACTCGATGACTGCTTTTCAATGCAGGACAACAAAAAACTAGGAAGTTCTGGTCTTCCCTCTCCGTACTCGCCTTTGAGGTTTCGATCTGCTGACTGTAAATCCGCTAATCTCATTGAAGTGCCGCGCGTAAACAGTCAACATTGTACTTGTGAGCTATCGAGTGAGAAGTGTAGTTTACACTCAAGCGACTACTTTCGAGAATGTTGGCTGTCAAGATCGGAAGGATTTCTCTACGAACGCTTGCCATCTTCTTCACAACGATTGCGCTAATCTTCACCGCCACCTCGCTGGTGACGAGCTCATGGGAGGAAGTGAACATCGGCGCTGGAGACAACGTTGAACTCCATCTTCACGGCCTCTGGGAGTACTGTCGAAAAAGCTACAAGCTGCGCACGGAGATGTTCTGCTTGAACATTCACTACGGCAGAAACGTCGCGTACAGTACCGAAGTTGACATCGACAAGGACACTGAAATTCACAATGGACAGGGTGAGACTAATCGAAGAAGTTTGCTCTCAAATCATTGTATGAAACATTTTACCGGCTGAAACAATTTAAGTCGTTTGTTAGAGAAAGTGAGTCTATGACGTCAAAATATGAAGAGAACATGGCTCCGGCCAGAAATGACGCTTGGCGGGTAGAGTCTAGTGAGAAAGAAGTGACATAATGTAGAGTGACTGGTGAGCAAGGGTAAACTTCAACCTTTGAAGCCTTTTAAAAATCGCTTCTCTGAACGCTTAGAGTGGCGACTTGCCTGCTTGATCCTCTTCTCAACATCGGTTGCCGTCGGCATCGGAGCGATGATCGCCGGCTGTATCGCTACGTGTTGGCGCTGTGCGAAACTCGTATGGTCAGCTTTCTCATTCATCACAGCGATTTTCGCCGTTATCGGCATTATCATCTTTACCGTCAACGCCCGCGACGAAAAAGAGATGCTCTTCTTCATTGGCGCGAAAGCCACATATGTAAAAGCTAGAGAGTTGACCACATTTGGTCAACGAGATAGTGAATGAGTCTGTTTTAGCAACACCTCGGTTACTCGTTTTTCCTTGGCTGCGCCGGCGCAGTGCTCTCCCTCCTATCGTGCGTGCTCGCCTTCGTCTCAACCAGCGTCGACTACTATTTTGGATTAAAACCGGAACTTCTCGAGCTCGATCATATGCCAGAACGTATCGTCTGCCGACGCGGCGATGTAGTAAGCGCTGAGGATGTCAAGAAGGCGTACAGCTTTGAAACACCGTTGGGCGCTGTCCGCATTCCCAAGAATCGACGAGTTTCGATCATATGAAGTTGAAAATGAATTCTCTTTCAGTGACTGTAGATAACGCAAGTCGGCGGCTTGTTCGGAAGTCGCAGAGTAATCCTCTTACGTATTATAAGTATATACAGCAATTTTCCTATTTTGACGCAGAAAACAAATTACTCTAACTTTCTACTTATATGCCCCCAAACTTATTGTCTCGTGACTGTAAATGGTAATGTTTCGAAATTTGATTTGTCATGCAAGCCCCACTGATCTTCGCCGCCTTCAGATTTTGAGAAATTCTAGCGAGAACATTATATAGTTTAGGCTTCAAACCGAATGAATGTCACGATCAGGGCACTAAATGACTATTATTACTATCAGGAAAAAATCTTTTGTCAAAGTCTGAAATGTACGGTAATCCAAACCGGGTCTCTAAGTGGAAAAGTACGACACATATTTTATTAACACAAATTTGCTCTTGAGCTGCTTGATTTATTATTATTTTTGGTTTGACGCTAGTGGTGGCTGAAATTTTAAGTAAAAAAGGTCGTTTCCTCGGCCTTGTCGCTGTAATCCATAAGCATTGCCTGAGCATAAGCCTAGGTGTTGAGCTCAAGCTGAAAATCCCGCAGCAAAGCGAAAATCTAGAACGCACGCAGAAATGGACGAAAAGCAAGACGACCGCAGTTCAGTAACAGCACTCGAGTTCAAACTGGACGTTTGCCATCATCACGTGTATGCGATTCGCGACAGACGTCGGCGTGGCGATGTCCTTATCACACAGATCAAAGTACAAAGGCCACCTCACGTTTTGCAATGTAGTCACGTAGCATCATAACACACTGCCATTTCGTATACTCCCTGCGAGGGCGTCGAGTAGTGCCAGAAAAGTTTCATTTTCTCACTCGTCTGAGAGCATCCGAAAATGTTGGCGAAGAATTCGTTAACGATCGCGGGTCGTTTTCTCGCGAATATGAGCGTCGCTCAGCAGTCCATTCGGCTAGCTGGAGGATCGTCTACTGGATTGCATTTCAGTAAGCTGGGCTACAATTTGGTAAACAAGCTGTTTGAGCTGAAGTTACTGGGGAGCTTTGTTCGGGTTTTGCAAACAATTTAGATTAGCTAACATCTCTGATAGACACTGCTTTTGCTCGGAAATATTCCTTTTACATCGCAGATCTCTCAGACGAGCAAAAGGAAATTCAACAAATGGCACTCAAGTTTGCGAAAGAAGAGATTATTCCCGTCGCAGCAAAGTACGACAAGAGCGGAGAGGTGAGCGAAAAATCTGAGGAAATTGCTATTAAGAGATGAGTTAATCTTATTTTCTAAAAAAATTCCACGCAAATTCATTTATGTTTTTTAATAGTTTCCGTGGGAAATTGTCAAAAAGGCGTTTCCGCTTGGAATAATGTATCCTGAAATTCCAGAGAAATACGGTATAATAGTCGTTGTCGCTTGCTATATTATTCATTTTGAGACCCTCGTTGTATGTGCAATCTGACTGAAATAGGTGGAACCGGGATGAATTGCTTGGGCGCATGCATAATGACAGAAGCACTTGCCTACGGCTGCACTGGAATACTTAGTGCGATAACGGGGCCAAGTCTTGGTGTAAGTATATAATTCCCTTTCGGTAGACTTATTGATGAGAAAATCGAAATTGAAGCGTTAATATTTAAAAGTATGTCGGCTTTGTTGCGAAGGCATGAAAAGCACAAGCATTCGGATATCGCCCTAAACTTTGACGTTACAAAATTGTTTACTTTTACATTAGATAACCCCTGTGCTGATTGCCGGAACAGAGGAGCAAAAGAAAAAGTATATCGCTCCGATGACAAAAGAGCTGACAATATCGGTATGCGATCAGAAACTGCTTCTTTGATATACGAGTTCGTCGACTAGAGTGTGAAAGTTTTGGCTTGGCTGTAGGCATACGCTGTCTCTGAACCTGGCGCTGGCTCAGATGTAGCTGGAATTAAAACAAAGGCGGAAAAGAAGGGTTAGCAATTGGCTGACGTGTGCTGAAGCACACAAATTGCTACAAGCTTCTTTCAGGCGGCCACTACGTCATCAACGGACAGAAAATGTGGATTACGGGTGGCGGACACGCACAGTGGTACTTTGTTCTAACGCGCACAAATCCCGACCCAAAGGCGCCGGCGGGAAAAGCGTTCACTGCGTTCATCGTCGACGCAAATACGAAGGGTGTCACGAAAGGACGAAAGGTTTGTCAGAGCATATGCTGTGAAAGCTGTTGCAGTGCAAACCCATTTCCCTGGGTTATTTCTAGGAATGGAACATGGGTCAGGTGAGGCGTCTAGCTTCGATACATTCGATTTCAAACCAGGGATTCAGGTGCACATCTAATTGTCTAGCGGGCATCGAATACAGCCGGAATAACGTTCGAAGACGTCGTGGTGCCAAAGGAGGTAGCTCAGCTAAAACTTCTCAGCCTTTAACGCATGTACATGTCCACGTGTGCTTCCTCACAATGACATACGCATAATCGAGCTTTGCCTCTTTCGATCGTTATTTTAATCGAAACGTGATTATTTATTTCTGCGTGCGTACACGCACCCTTTGTACTTCAGAATGTCCTTGGCGCCGAAGGAGCGGGATTCAAAGTCGCAATGGCAACGTTTGACAGAACGCGTTCGCCGGTATAACGACGATGGTTACAAGCGGGTTTTTATAGTCGAGGGAAAATAACAGAACTCTGCAATAGGTTGCTGCCGGAGCTTTGGGAGTTGCTTGGCGCTGCATAGACGAGGCTAGCAAATACGCGATGGAGCGGAAAACGTTCGGTACACCGCTGATGGAGGTTCGTATTAAAAATCTGACAAGAAGAATGAGGCTAGAATTTGGATTAAAAAAATAAAAATTGATAAACTTAAGCATCAAGCAGTCGCCTTCATGCTCGCCGATATGGCCATCAATCTCGAATGCGCCAGGATGGCCGTCTATCGAGCGGCATGGGAAGTTGACCAGGGACGCCGAAACTCCTATTGGGCATCCATCGCGAAGGCTTTCGCTGCTGACACGGCGAACAAAACAGCTGCCGATGCCGTTCAGGTTGATCGACCATTTCAGTTGTCTAGTCCAACGATATTCAAACTCGGTCTCTGGGGCCAAATTTGGTCTCAAGCGGCTTCCGGTTTGGCCCAAACCGAAATTTTACAAGCCTAATCTGCTGTCAAAATGTCAGAAAAGTGGCATAGATACAGTTAGACATACATTTCCACACGCATTTTTCGAAAAATTTGTACAGAATTTTCTAGGCTTAGAACAAAAAAGTCACTGTGCAGAAATTGAGCAAAAAAATAAAAAAGTCACGGAGATAGAGGCTTCGACATGCACTTTTTCAAAAAATTTTCCGGAAGTTATACCTTCGGACCCTCGTTGCTAGGAGCTGTGCCCCTAGGACCCCGCCGGAGGGCTCGATTCTCCGGACCCTTTCCGTGGATGGCTACGCCATCCGCAACAACCTTGGTCCAGCTAGACCCCCAAGCTGATAAATTTGGCCCCAGTCTCAAAAACTTTGAAGATCGTTGGTCTAGTCAAAGGTTCTGCGCGCACGAAAGTTTCTGCTTGTAGATTTTCGGCGGGGCCGGCTATAACTGCGAGTATCCGGTCGAGAAGCTGATGCGTGATGCGAAAATCTACCAAATCTACGAGGGCACCTCGCAGATTCAACGCATCATCATCTCGCGGCAGCTACTCGGGCGAGTCAAGGAAACGGGTGGATCACTTATGTAGCTTCTCGAACGTGAGGAAGTGTTTTATGTTTGTAAAGTTACTTTTAATCATGTTTGAACTTCTTAAAACTAAACAATATACGATACAAGGATAAAAGTGTACAAAAATAAATGGTTGTCTGATATAGCTCACACGAGAAGCTTGAAGCTTGAACATACTTTCACATTGCACTGTGTCTGTGCGAAGATAAATAACTTAATTCAGTTGCGGATCTAATTTGTGTTTTCGTCCTCGCAAATTTTCTTTTCGTCATTATATTTGAAAAGCAATAGTCATGTATTATAGCTGGATTGGAAATTTTCAAGCACGACTTTCTACACTAACGTGGGCGATTTGTATGGAAGGAAATGAAGCGCGTAGACGCATAGCCAGCCCGGACTGGCAGTGCGACCTCTTATCAGACAACGATCACACAGACGGGCGTACAGGTAGCTAGCTGTCTTAGCATCGACATGTGAGAGCCAACGAGTGTAGGATAGAACCTTACAATTATTTTGTGTCGTCGCACCGCGGTCTGTTCATTTGGTTGAACAATGAAGTTGACAAAATCCGCCAACCGTCTTCTTTTAAACCTTTTTCGACGACATGACGTGCGCTTGGCTGCGACATCTCCCAGTGGGGGCTTGCACTTCGGTTAGCGAATGCTAATGAGCTAAAATGCTCGCCACCAGAACTGTCAAAACTCGTAATTGTAAACATTGAAGACCTCTCGGATGAGCAGAAGTCGATCCAACAGATGGCACTAAAATTTGCGAAAGAGGAGATCATTCCCGTTGCGGCAAAGTATGACAAGAGCGGCGAGGTAAATGAAATCACTTCTCTTCGATTTAAACTGCTCTAAAAATTCAGCTTCTTCAGTATCCGTGGGATATTATCAAAAAGGCATTTGCGATCGGCCTTATGTATCCGGAAATACCGCAAAAATACGGTATGAAGTAGCAACACGTTTGTCTACTAGAGAGGCGCGGGCTTTACAAAACAAGCGCCACGTAATTTTAGGTGGCGTGGGTATAAGCTGTCTCGACTCCTGTTTGACGGCTGAAGCAATCGCCTACGGTTGCTCCGGCATACTAACAGCTATGGTTGGAAGCAGTCTTGCAGTTGAGTGTTGCGATGACATCGTACTTTTCACGATGACATTGCAGGGTCTGACCATGCTTATCCTAGGTTCTTCCCGTCATCAAGTCTGGGACAGAGGAGCAAAAGAAACGGTATCTTTCGCCGATGACGAAGGAGCTCACCATCGCGGTACAGCATAATCAAGCATCCTGTGAAGCGACGTGTCCCTAGTGGTCTAGAGCGTCCTCCAAAGAAAACTTAATTTGAGATACCAAACGACTGAATTTGAGATACTGAACGCTCTACACATGTTCGAAGTGCTTAACAATGAACATAATTTTAGTTGATGGTCAAAATTTTGATTTTAGAATGGTCAAGCATCTACATGCTGAACGCTGCATAGCCATGATTCTCAGGTTGTCAGCTAATTTCTTTAGCTTTATGCAGCATGTGAATTTTGTTATCTCAAAATCAGTCTGTTGGTATTTCAAAATCAGTCGTTTGATATCTCAAATTAAGTCTCACAGGTGCGTCTTCATAGGCTTATGCTGTTACCGAACCAGGCGCTGGATCGGACGTTGCTGGAATTAAAACGAGTGCACAAAAGAAGGGCGAGTCTCCCTTGGAAAACGAGAACACGTCGGATGTACCGATCCTCGAGGCCCACTGACTCACCGACAACAAATACCATCGATGACAGCGTATTTTAAGTTACATCATGTCGGGAACATATCCACCAAATTTCAGCCAACTCCGTTGAGGCAAACAGTAGTTACGCCGAAAACACTATAATTTTGCCTTGTAGTACACCTTGTGGGTGGCCCATTTCAGAGAATATTAGGTACTATGGGGCCATCTACGAACTTAATACGAACTTAAACCTTTTCAACAATTTTGGCCCGAATACCTACTTCTAAAATTTCAGCTCGTTAGCTCGTTTCTTGCGAACGCTATCGTGCACATATACGTACGTACGCGATAGACAGACGGACGACACGTCCCTCCGCAGTAGGCCTACTGACTTCGTCAGTGGCCTAAAAAAAGCGCGAATACGCTTGCATTCATTCAGGTGATCAGTACGTCCTCAACGGACAGAAAATGTGGATCACGGGTGGTGGACTCGCCCAGTGGTACTTTGTTCTGGCACGCACGAGTCCGGATCCAAAGATGTCAACAGGCAAAGCGTTCACTGCATTCATCGTCGATGGAAATTCTAAAGGTGTCACAAGAGGACGAAAGGTTTCATAATCTAGAGGGAAAGCGGCCCACACGGTGGCTTAGGTTATGCCTGCATTTTAGGAGTGGAACATGGGCCAGGTATAAAGAAAAAGTCAGAATACAGTTAGCACTTTGAAAAACAATTTGCATTCTCAGAGGACATCAAATACAGCTGGAATAACGTTCGAGGATGTCGTGGTCCTAAAAGAGGTGTGCCCACCATTCGTGTTCGGCATATTTTGACATCGGAAGCAATAATGGTTGTTTCGTATAGAATGTTTTGGGCGCCGAAGGCGATGGATTCAAAATCGCCATGGCTACGTTTGACAGAACACGACCCCCTGTAAGATTTTTGTCCACCAATGGTTTCTTTGAGCTCATCTGAGTAGCCAGCTTTGGTTTGGTCGGGCGCTTGCATCCTGCGGCTAGCGATTAGCTAGGGTTTGAGAAAATTTACCCACTGGAATCTGCAGATTGCTGCTGCATCGCTGGGCGTTGCTTGGCGCTGCGTTGACGAAGCAAGCAAATACGCGATGGAACGAAAGACGTTCGGCACACCTCTCACGGAGGTACACGTACACATTACGTTATGTTGGACATACAATGAAGGTGACTGTAAGTTTACATACTTTCAGCACCAAGCAGTAGCTTTCATGCTTGCTGATATGGCGATCAATCTCGAGTGTGCCAGACTGATAACCTATCGAGCGGGATGGGAGGTTGACCAGGGCCGACGGAATTCCTACTATGCGTCCATCGCGAAGGCTTTTGCCGCCGACACGGCAAATAAGACAGCGGCCGATGCGGTTCAGGTAGCTATATTGTCGACTAACACTGTCAAGCTTGTTCATCACAGCATCTCGTGTTAAATATGGTCTTAAAGATTTTCGGTGGTGCCGGATACAACTCAGAGTATCCGGTCGAGAAGCTGATGCGCGATGCGAAAATCTACCAAATCTACGAGGGCACCTCGCAGATTCAGCGAATCATCATCTCGCGACATCTGCTCGGCCGAGTAAAAGAAACGGGCGGATCGCTTATGTAGCTCTTTACTGGCAGCGAACAGAAGATAGACGCTGTATACTACCTATGTGCCACAATTATGGACGCGAGACTCGAGAACGTTTTAGGGAAATTATTACCAAGGTTTTGTGTGCAAGCACGCATGGATAACCTGCTGATCGTTTACGAAATGTGATAACAGTAGGCGCTCCTTATTTCTAATACTCGAAGTGTTTTCTGCCTCGCAATATACGGACTGCTAGTAGTGGCCCAACGACGGCTGCCGTCTCAACGGCAGCTATGAGAACCACCGCTGCAATGACCTTCGCTTTATTCGCAGTAACCATTGCCCAGACGTTCCCACCCGTTGCAGCGGCCAAGCAAGCTCTTGCATCGCGGACAGTAGTGTTCGACATCTTTCAGGCCGTTATAGCCACGGTGACCGAGAGCAATCAGACCCCTAATATGCCACGCTTTGACTGGATCATGATTTTCGAAAATAGGTAACAGAATGCCTGCCGACGTACCTAAAGAAACATAGCAGGCAGCACCAGAACAGACTCGTCGCCGTCTCAGTTCGGCTCACAACGGTCATCTTGCAGTTAGGGTAGTAGACGTTCGTCGGCTCACGTCCGAGCTGTTGCGACGCGACCACCTCAATTCGTGGTTCCTGTGGTGGACCCTTTTGCCACACTGTGGTCTGCGGTGGTGGCGGCGCCGGCCTATACGGTGATGGCTGCTGTGGCGAGTATTGTCCTCCAGGTGGTGCGCTTGGTAGCAGCGACGGTTGCAGCTGTGTCTGTGGAAACCGCGATTGTGTCGCCGAATAGGATGGCGGCGCTGGATCCAGATAGAAAGGAGCTGACGTCGGCTGAGCTTTTGCCATCTTGATTAACTTGGCCGTTTATTTTTTCGTACAAAAGTGTGAGTGAAAGTTTGATAGAGAAATAAGTCGGCGGTTGTGCAACAGAGCCGGGACTAGTTTAATGTGCTTTTGCCTATTAGCTGCTCTGTCACAAACAAACAAACAAATGGTAAGCTCAAAGTTTTCAGGAGTAAGCGTGCTAGCTATGCTGTCGGCTTCCGGCTGGCGCCTGCCGAACATTAATTCGCCGTATTATCTCTTCGCGGATTCCAACTCCACGTATTTGTACTACGTGACATAAAGCACAGCGTCGCAACATGCCAACGAAACTAGTTACTAAATTTTGAAAATTAGCGGTATCGCCCCTCCCGATGGCGACAAGCTTCTGCATCTGAGCTTCCAGCAGCTTTACGTGAAATTCTTGGCGGAACGCTTTCATGTTTGTGTAACGGATTCTTTATTTAGTGGGGGTCCGCTACCTCTTGTTTTTGCTATGTTGCGGCGGCTACCGTACGTACTTACGTGGGTTACTGTCGCGTCGGTACGAA
>JAQGBB010002032.1:0-11806 GCA_034691745.1 Prismatolaimus dolichurus | reverse complement strand
TTTTATGGATTTTATGATTTTATGGATTTTATGATTTTATGGATTTTATATTTTTTATGGATTATATTTTATGGATTTTATGATTTTATGGATTTTATGATTTTATGGATTTTATGATTTTATGGATTTTATATTTTTTATGGATTATATTTTATGGATTTTATGATTTTATGGATTTTATGATTTTATGGATTTTATGATTTTATGGATTTTATATTTTTTATGGATTATATTTTATGGATTTTATGATTTT
The DNA here is from genome assembly GCA_034691745.1 of Prismatolaimus dolichurus. NCBI lineage: Eukaryota > Metazoa > Nematoda > Enoplea > Triplonchida > Prismatolaimidae > Prismatolaimus > Prismatolaimus dolichurus. The sequence continues at coordinate 11,553 of JAQGBB010002032.1, read as the reverse complement.
ATGGATTTTATGATTTTATGGATTTTATGATTTTATGGATTTTATATTTTTTATGGATTATATTTTATGGATTCTATGGTTTTATGGGTTATATTTTATGGATTTTATATTTTTTATAGATTATATTTTATGGATTTTATGATTTTATGAATTACATTTGGATTTTATGGATTAAAGCATAAAATATATAAAATATAATTCATAAAAAATATAAAATCCATAAAATCATCAAATCCATAAAATATAATCCATCTGGGACAAAATGCACAATACCCCAGATGGACACGCAAAGAGCGGAAAAAAATTAACAAAAACCGCAAGAAAAGAAGGAAGCGGGCAGGGAATTTTAAAAACATGTGCATACGCGTAGAGGTGAAGAAAATGCAATGAAAAGCTAAAATTTAGAATTGTGTCATAAAGTCGAAAAGCGCTAAAATTTTTGAAAATTTGCCTAAGATTTCGCTAGTTTCAAAAATTTAACCAAAATCTTTTAAAAACGTTTTGTAAACTTTCTCAAAAATGCTTTCAACCGCCGTCCCCGAGTAGCGCTATCCCCGAGGGGTTTCTTCTGGCCGAGCGAAGGTGTAATCTTACTCTGGCCTCATGCCTGCGGCATACCGAGAAACGTTGGAGGACATGCATATCTGACACACACGTGAAAACACACAGGGGATGATAAAAAGTGGTAAAAAACTATTTTTGATGTACCGTCTGCGTAAAAAAGGTGCACGTTTTTTCAGCGGAGGTGATTGGCAATTGTGCGCGATTAGCCAATTAAATTGATTTTGGAAAAAAATAAAGGTTTCAGCCGAACTCAAGTTTCGAAGAAACGCTCTCGAAAGTTGCATGCTCTGCCCAGTACAGCTGTATAGCAGGGACGGACGGCCAACCAGGGGCCAAGGACCATAAGTGGCCCTCCTGTGAGGTTTGAAGTGGCCCCCAACACCCCGGAAAGGCATACCCCGGGCATGGCGGCTCCAGCCCCCCCTCCCCGGAAAAAAATGGCTTGAAAAACGATTTTTGTATCGATTTTGGGGGGTCGGACGAAAAAATTTGGCTTGGCAGCCCCCCTCCCCGCCGACCTAGCTACGCCCCTGCCGAGTGTAGAAAGTGCCGATAGTTGCTTCCCTAGAGGTCCAAGAAAAAGCACAGCGGCCCCGACGGCGAAAAAGACTGGCCGCCCCTGCCCTAGAATGCACGTCAGTTGGAGTGCGCCGCACGTTTCGCAGATTGCGTCAGCCCATGTGCTGTTCGTAAACTTTTATGTGTACACAGCACTAGGCGTTTTTATTCAAAAAATCGCGCGTGCGGCTTTGCCGCGTGGTTACTTCGTTTACTTGCAATTAATTTTCACTTGATCCCTGTCGCACCCCAGGGCTTGACAACCCCGAGAACCACGAGCGTTGTCTGCGCGCTTTTTGCATTCTTTGCAGGTGCAGCTGATGTTCCTCTGGATTGCCCAAGAGAAATTAAGCATAGCGTTTTGAGAAGCCCAAAGCTCGCAACAGTTGCTGAGCTATAGCGACGGTCAAAAGGAATCGGATCCGATAGGTTTGATTTCGATCAGAGTTCGACCTGAAATTATTCGATTTGTTTCCACTCCAATTTTGACCCCCTCATGGTTTCGACGCTAAATTTGCTGGAAAAAATTCTCGATTTTTACCGATTTCCCCGACTTTTGTAACACCCTGGCGACGTTTTTTCCTCGGGTTCAACCTCGGAGCAAGGAATTTTTTGAGGGAGGAAAAAATTGATAGCGTAGCCACACGCGGGGATCTGGGGGCGAAGCCCCCTAGTCGGGGGTTCGGGGTTGAAATTTTTGGAAAAAAACGCATGCGAAAGCCTGTATTTCCGTTGTTCTGGCACTTCATCTCGCGTTTTTGCTGTGGCTAACTTTGTTGTTAACGGGTACCCCTAACCATTTTTGACGCTGGCTATTTATTGAACCGATTTTTAGTAAGGGTACCCCTTATCATTTTTTTCTTTTTCTCTTTTTTTTTCTCGGGCTGACTTTTTGGTCAGGAGTACCCCTTACCATTTTTCGGTGGGCCTTGGGCCCGCCTGTGGGGGGATTCCGTTTCCCTTCCTTGGCTCCGCGGTTGCTCGGGCTTTTCTGTTTGATTTGACTAGGAATCGACTGAATTCTATTCGATTCGATTTTAGAATTTTAGACCGTGTCAACTCAATTCCGATTTCGATTCTGAGAACTCACGATTTTAACCGTCTCTAGTGAGAAAAACACCCAGAAGCGGGCGTAAAATGTAACGCCCGCAGCTTTGCCCGAGAGTGAAGATACCAATCGTTTCAAAAAGCGGTGAGTTAAAAATCTGTAGGCTGAAGTAAACCGAGACAGGAGTTTTAATGTATAAATTAAATCGTGTGGGCTACCTGTCATCGCGACATTTCCGCAACCGGGCACACCCTTGACCAAAACGCTGATGCTCTGCTGAGTGTGACCCGGCGTCTTCAGAATATCAATATTCTCCGTGAGACGAACGGACGGTTGCTAAAATGTACCAAACTAGTGATCGTTTTCCGTCCAATCCATGTACGCCAAGCTTACCGTACTCAGACCGGTTGTGAGAAATTCCTCTCCCCGATAAAGATACTGGTTGAAGACGAACTGTGCATTGAGGAACAGATTTTGATTCCCGAAATTCTCCGGGTCGCCGTTAGTGTTGACGACGATTTGAACGTTTTCCGGACGGAGGCTACGGAGAGCTAGCGCTGAAAGCGGCCGAAAACGTGCGTCTTATGCGACGTTTAACCGCTGAATTTCTCGCCATGTCAAACTTCATCGAAAAAAATTGAAAATTTGTAACTCCCGGCTTGATAAAGTTCCACTGTTGGCGCTTGTGAATTTTCGCCTTCAGGATTTTTCTCGCAAAAATTCGAGTTGCCCTTAGCTTCTTTAGCTAATAATACCGTAATCCCTTTCGTACCATTTATGAGCTGATCACGATTCGCCGGCAGTGCCGTGCCGACGAGAATGTTGAGCCCATTGTCGCAAATTAGCGTGACGCTTCCCGATCGGGTGACTGTCAGCGGATCCCTTCCGGGCACATATTTTCCGACTAAAATTTGAGCCAGCATCGGCGGTAGAAGGATCGGCTGAGCGGACGCTGGCGCCGGCGGAAGTGTCGGTGGGAGGCCAGCGGTCGTCGCCGCTGGTCGTGGAGGCGTCGGCAGGGTCGGCGGAAGCAGGGGTCTCGTCGTCATTGGCTGGCCTGTCGTAGCAACTTCTGGTGGCATCGGCGGCAGTGTAGGCGGAAGTTGCGGTTGAGTCGGCTGCCCCGGAAGTGGTGGAACTGTGGGCTGCGGCGGGAGGGTCGGCGGAAGTGGGGGTTGCTGATAGAAGTAGTAGCGAAACATTTGCTCCTGCTGCTGGCGAAGCAGTTGCTGCTGTTGGTCCTGACGGGCGTAGAGGACTTGCTGCTCGGGGAGGTATTGAGGAAAACCTTGAAAAAGAGGAAAAAATGAAATTTTCAGAAGGAAAAATTAAAAATGATAAAAATTTGTCAAAAATTTCACCATTTATTGGAGATTGGGGATTCAGCGACGGCGTTGACGAGCAGCAGACAGCAATGCCAACGGGCTGACTTGTGCTGCTGCTCATGCACTCGTAGCCCGGCGAACATCCGCCCGACGGTGTGCACGGCTTCATTCGTAAATTTTGGTCATACTCGGGCGTGTAGAAGAGTGGACAGCCTAAAATACCTTTTGCATATTATCGGAAAATATAAGTTAAATTTAAAAAAGTGTTTAAAGTATGACGGGATTCTTCGGAAAAAGATGAAGAGGACAATTCGACCTAAACTAGAAACGAAAATGTGCGAGACAACTTTTCTCCGCCAAAAATTCCGCTAGCTGAAGTGAATGTAGATACGTAGCGTCACCCGAGACAACGCTTCTGTTAGTTTGAATTTGGGGGAAACGAATATGTAGCCAGCTTAAAGCAATTATAGAGTTTCGCATTTTCTGTAGTCGGAAAGAAAACAAAAAATACGAAGAGGGTCAGAAAGCTGAAAAGATTTTCAGAACGCTTTTCATTCAATCGTATTGGAGAAAATACTTCTTCTTTTCTCTTTCCGGAAAGGAAAAAAATTTCCACTTTGCAAGAAACAAATAGGGGCCGGCGGGTACTGTGACCGGGTACCGTGTCTAAAAAGTACCGAGTATTATCCGGTTTCAAACCAGGTACTGGTACTGAGCGAGTACTGAGTTTGAAAGGCTACATATAGCGCGCAAAATGCAGACAAAACGTTCGTGAGTCGCAGATGCAGGAATCTCAACTATCTAAGATCACTTGTCTCTCCGTGAGGCACAGCAAAGAAATATGTGGAACGACTGAAAATTCAGTGTGACTATTTCACTGAATAATTGAGCTTTTTGTGTTAGCCACTCTGTGGTCCACCAATGGGGTGCTGAAATCGCATGTAGCAATGAGATAGTGAGATTACCGTTACATCGTCTTCTTTTGTGGCATGCATCGAACTTTTGTGCCATTCAAGACAAGCAGTTGGTATGGGACCTACTAGGGCACCTGCCGGACTCCTCTAGCCGCTTGTTCACGAATTTTACGAAATACGAGCCGTATCAGCAACTTTAAATCTCGGATTTGCGCAGAAATTTACAAAATTTGGAGAATGTTACAGAATTCGTTAAAATGTTTGAGGATTTTGAAAAAGTTCCAAAAGTTGTTACGAATTTTTTTTAAATTGTGGGAAAAAGTGAAAATTTCTTCATGTTCGACGGTGGTTTTCAGTAACCGGTACCCGGTATTTTTGACCACCCAGTACCCGGTATCCTGAACGGGTACTGAAAAACACCGGGTTTTACCCGCTTTTAAACAGGGTGCTGAATGGGTGCCCACGGACCCCTAGCGGAAACGCAAGCAAATAGAGAAATTTGAAAATCGCTCGGAAAAAGTGAGAATCCCTAGTCTTACCGTTTGAGAAGATGATAAGAATGAACCCCAAATAAGCCTGGAGAAGTGCAGTTGGAATTGCACGCTCCATTTCAGCCGCAACCTTTTTTCTAGGTCATCGCATTTGAGGAACGCATGTCGGCGCCGTCGTTCTTGCACGGGAACGGCACTAAGTATAGGCAAGGAGAACGCTTGGCCTTGCAACCTCGCTTTGTTTAGTTTGTATCAAGTTTTCTACATCGATCTACTCGCGGGAAATTTATGTGCACATGCATATCAACTTCTAATTCAACTGACGTTTGTTTACTGTGCCAGGCAGCGTTATCTGCGTCCACCGGAACAGCTTCCTCGAAATGAGCCAGGAAATGATAGCGAAAGCTGTTGCCAATACAGTACGGTAAAGGCCATCAAGTATGAAACAAATAATAACACCTTGACAACACCAAATGTACTATAACCACCACCACTGAAAATTTTAATTTTAAAAACTTAATTTTAAAAACAATGAAATCCGTAGCGTCAAAAATGCCGAAAATCGCGATCGCAATTTTCTAGGGTCCCTAGTGACGATGATCGGGCTGTTTCAGCTTGGTTTTGCGAAATGCATCATCCCTCGTCTTTGTACATCAAGTGAGTGCGTCAGCAGGCCAGACGTCACGCTATGAGGCTGCTTGGAATATTGAGATCGCTTGCAAGGCTTGATTTTGCGAGAAATTTTTTTTTTCGATCAAAAATGTCATTTTTTCGATCAAAAATGTCATTTTTTCGATCAAAAATGTCATTTTTTCGATCAAATATTGAGATCGCTTATAAGAAATGAGTTTGGGAACGAAACCAATGCGGCATGAGTTGCGTACCGTAACTTTCTGAATAGAGGTGCAGTGCAACTCTATTTTTTGTGAGTTTTTGATAAGTGTTTAGAGCTTCCAAATAGAGTTGCACCTCAAATAGAGTTGCATGCAACTGTATTTGGGCGCGACTCTATTCAGAAAGTCACGGCAGTTGTCAAGTAGATAGACAGGCAAGCTGCACCGATCTACCAATTTATTGATTTGCTTTCGTTCTATTTCTCCCGTACGTATTTTTTATGATAAAAAGTCAACAAATGAATACAAGAAAACGACAATTTTATACCGCCTCATGTTCTCGCGACCTTCCGCTTAATGGTGTTCATAGCATTCCGAGCAAGCTTGTACCGAATTATTCGGAGGCATGTTTATTTAGATAAAACTGTCACTTAGGAAAAAATGTAACTGCATGAAATCCGCTTAGAAAAACAAAAATTGTGCATTCGCATTGACGAAACCGTAAGCAGAAAATCAGACTGTGCCCGCCGGCGTCACGACGCCGAAGAGCGACTCGTCGAGCTCGTCCGACTCGTACGCGTGGCGCACAAGCGGAATGATGATGAGCAAAACGGTCGTTATGGTCACCGTTGCGACGAGGAAGATCCAGAAGAGGAGGCGATCGATAACTTGCGCCACCTGGCGCCACTCATTAGCGGCGAATTCGCGTTCGTCGTCCGCCTTCTGCCTCGCAATGAGGGTTTGCAGATTCTTTAAGTTATCTTCCTGGAGGGACGATCCCTCTCGTTTCTGAACAGTCTGCTCATTTTCGTGCTCCGCATCGCCATCAGCGGTGTTATTGTTGTTGACGAGCTCCTCGATGTTTTCGAGGGTGGCGCGCAGGAAGTGCTGACGCAGGATGGACGCGATTCGATGCGTTTGAGTTGCGGTCGTCGACAGCTTCACCTCGCCGAGCGACGACAACTTCATGCAGAGGAGGCGGCGGACTTTGTCGAGAATGAGCGACCGCATCCAACCGGGAATCTCGCGACGACAGGGGGCTCGGTGGTGGAAATTCAGGACCATGACCGTAGTCGCGACGGAGACTGACGTCATTAGCATGACGACTGTGAGATAGATGCCTGAAGTAGAATCGCTGCAAGTAACCGGCAAAGCGAAAGGCATCCGGCATCAAGAAAAAAACGCAAGCGCAGACGTTGTCGAAGCAAGAGAGACAAAGGAGTCCACGACGTATGTGCAGCTAATACTAATGCGGCCAACGAGTTTTGACTTGCTCTTTAGGAAAAAAACTGGTTTTTTATTCGGGCGCTTTGCCCTCGTACCCCCCTCTCTTACCCTTGGCAAGTTGACACCTACCACTGGCAAGTTTCCACCTTTCATTGGGAAATTGCCGCCTACCGTTGGCAAGTTAGGATATGCGTACTGTACTGTAAGGGAAAATAGAGGGATAGGAGAGAAAGAGGGGATAGAGGGGGGATAATGGCTGTTTGAACAGTAGGTAACGTTCTTCGCAAAAAGTCGACAGTTTTTAGGTGTCTCGTGTCGACTTTTTGCGGCACCAGACTGTCGACTTTTTGCGAAGGACGTTATCCTTCTTTTTAAGCGCCAGCTTCGCGCGCTCTTGCCGGATGCAACAAAAGTGTTTATCGATTGTCTGTTTCTCGACTGATTTTTAATTTACTGATTTCCCGAAATATATTTTTAATTTACTGATAGATCTTATAGCGATTACTTTATTTATTGATTGATTTATATCTGACTTGGTATACCAATGAGTGGCATCGAATCCGACGTCTCAGGCATCTTCTCGGCGATCGCAAGGACGAAAACCAAGAACGCCAGAAGAACAGTGATGCCGAGAGCGATCTTTTCGCCCGAGTCAGGCGGTAAGCAGAAGACGAGCAATGTTAGTGCAGACATAATCATGCACCTGAGGCGAAACCAAGGGGATCTATAGCGAATTCTCAGCTTTAATTTTTCGACTCGACTTACGGAACGACCACGTTGTAAACGTAGTAGAGCGTCTTCCTTCGAACGTGAATGAAGAACGTGACCTCGGGGTATCTGCGGAAGGAACATAGTTAGCTAACATCCGCTTCCGTCAAGGAAAACGAATTTACGGTTCCACGCAGCAGGGATATTTGACGACGCGTCGTTTTTGATAAACGCGCACCAGGTCGAACTCGCCACTTATGACATAGTTCGCTAGATCCACGTTTAGGCTACGATTGGTAACGTCAACTTGAAAACCTGCGGAAACCGTAAGCAATGGTGCACATGTTGTTCACCGAATTTTTCAGGTAAAAAATTACCATGGTATGTCCAGGAGCCGAATCTCAAGAAACATCTAAAATGCCGCATTCTAGGGGTCATACATTTATGACGTCTCATGCAATTTAAATTTTCGGACCCTTCTTTCCCCTACGTCAAAGGTTTTTGGATACACATAAAATCACTTTCGACCTGACCCCTCCCCCTCAAACGGTGACGTCATAAATGCGTGGCTCCCTACGAGATATGCTCCAACTGTGTGTGTGGTCTTTTCGTTACCTCTGCGAGTCAAAGGGAAAATAAGTGACGACAATTTTGCACGTGGATCGTAGCTGCGTGGGCACTGGCCAGAAGACGGTTCCGTCTGCAAGAAAAGGAGCATCCAATATGTAGTGATTTTACCGTGCCGATTTTCCATTTTCCGTTTATGACTAGACAGACAAAAATTTTTCTTTCCGTTTCTTTTCGGTCTCCAAAAACCGGAAATTTCTGAATTTTTTCCCTATTCCTTCCGACCAAGAAGTCGGGAATTTTCATTCTTTTTCCGACTTCGATGAAAAAAATGTGATCAAAATCTATCTCTGCGGACGAAAAATTTGGAAAAATCCGTCGGGAATTGGCGTTTACTAACACTTTTTAGCTTTCAATAAGCAATGTTAAAAAAATACCACCGTAAGCGAAAAATTGCGAATTTTTTAAAAATTTTTTTCAAAATTTCTCTGAAAAGTTTTCGTAAAAACCACCGATTTTGTCCTTTTCCAGGACCCCGGAATTTTTTTCCTTTCCACTTTCATTCCAGGACGCCCGAAAAAATGTATTTTTTCCTTCCGGAAATTTTACGGAAAAATCACTACCAAGAAGGCAGTTAGACGAAAACTTGAGGAAGCGTCAAAATAAGCCTGACAGCCGCTTCAGAGGCCACGACAGAACTAAGAAGACAGCAACTCACCGAACTGGACCATTGCGCGTGTTTTCATATATCCTTTCGCGTAATCATTTGCATTATTGTATCTGCAACAACAAAGCCAACGCGACAGCTGCTAGGCCGGAACTGAGAAAGCCAGCCTCCGAAAAGAAGGCTTATCATCGGAAAGATGCCTTTTGACTTTGCCCACTTAGCCCTGAAGCGCAAACTTACAGGACGATATCTGGCAACCAGAGAAGCTCGGACGGAACACGCAAGCCTAAAGGGCTATTGATGCGTCTTCACAGCAGTAGATGGCAACCAGAACAGCATGACAAACAGACCTTCGATTCCACCAAACTGCTTTGGATCCCACTGCAAGAGCTCATCGTGCCATTCCTAGATTCGTGCACACGACCTTCAACTAATACTTTAGCTTCGTTTGAAAATATTTCCATCTGGGATCCTTTGTAGATGCTGCACTTTTAGTATTTCAAAAGCATTCTTGGCTCTGGTACATACTATTTGTATTTGTATACTTTCTTCGCTGTGTGTTACCCGCTTCTATTTTTGCGCCCTGCCTGGAGCGCGCAGCGCGGAATAAGGATGGCTATATGGTCAAAGTGAGATTATCTTTTATCCCCACTTTCCCTTTTATTCCCACTCTCCCCTTTATTTCGCATCTCCCCGTATCCCGTATCCTCCCTTATCTCTCCCAGCCGACAAAGTTAGCCGTGCGAGCAGCTTGCGGGTGGTATGGGGTTCGGGGGCAAAGCACCCCAAACAAAAAATGGTTTTTTACTCTACAAGAGAGCTAGAAAAAACGTAGTACATAGACAAATGATGGCCTTTTCCCCTCTTGCTTAAAAAACTTCTGCGCAGGTTTTTTTTTCATAAGCAGGATGCACTTCGGCTTCAGCCGTTTTATTTGTGACTGACCTGGTCGAGCCACACATTTGTAGTGAGAACTTGATTCTTTTCGTCCTGGAAAAAAGAAAACGACATATATTTTAAAAAAATCGAATAAAGGTTTTAAGTTTCAACCAACCATGTCGAAGATGTTCGTTAACGTGAGACCAAGCTTTACCACAATCGGAGATGACGCGTTGCGTACTGAAAACGGAGCATAAAAATTTATGTATACAAGTAAATCAGCAAAGCCGAAAAGGCATCCTGCCATAAAACAAAAAAAACAACGTACGACACGTGATACCGTGTACTAACGCCTCCTCCACGTCCGCCAAGAAAAAATACACATAGGCAACTTTTTGACATGTTCTGGAATAGCCTGGAATACTATGGTATTTCACCAAACCGTCTGGAACATAGTGCACTATGATCCTCTGGACGTCCGCTAACTTTTGATTTTTCGAGGGTAGAGGAGTGGTAGGAAAGGGGGAGAGGCGAGCAGAGGGAACGGAGAAGGGGAGAGATTTTTGTCCGAACAGTTAGCTATCCTTTTGCTTACGCCCTTCGAGCTCCAAGCAGGATGCAAAAATGTTCAGTTTGCATTTAGTCTTACCAGGGCGGACGGCTCGCTCATAGCCCCGAATAATCGAGTAGAGGAGTTTCTGTTCTTCGGTCTTCGTGTGGAAACGCGAGAACCAGCTAGGGAGATCATCTACGCAAGACGAAAAGGTGGCAAGAAAGTGAGAACTACGGTGCCGACGATAACTTACAGTCAAGAAACGAAGCTGGCCTATCTCGCGACAAGTTGAGAAGGCTGCCGTCGGCTTCTTGCTGCGTTGAGCTAGCGAAGACGAAGATGAAAACAAGTAAAAGCCACGCCATTCTCCGTTGCTTCTCACGTGAAATGCGGTGCGTTTGCGTTGGTTTCTACTAAAGAAATACCAGAAATAAACGCATATAATAGCGCACAGAGAAATTTTTCCGACAAGAAGCCGAACTGTAATCGGCAAAAAGTTCTCGGTTTTTTAATTAGGCTTTTGCTACTGGGATTGTCACCTAGTCCCCTTTGATCGCGTTGTTGCTCTTTAGAAATGCAGGAAGAACAAATCTGATATTTTCCAAAAGCGCTACAAAAATACTGTTTCAAAAGTGTCACGCAACTTTCTTTCATCCTACACTGGGATCTCGAAAACTAGAGAATCGATTTTTCTGCGTTCCGCGATCGCGGAAAACCGCGGAACTTGATGTTTGGCAAAAAATCGCGGAATTTGCTACTACTTCGGTAAAGTTGCGTAATTTTATCAGTTTTGGCATTGCCAAGGCACCTGTTGAGACTGCTTTTTATAAAAATGACTTTTTGAAACAGTTTGTCGGCAGAAAATTTGGTGTGTCTACTGCGAAGACGTAGTGAGTGTGCCCAGTGCGAAAACAACGTTTTTTGCTAGTTTATTTGCGTGAAATAAGGTAAAATGCTGTGTCGCGGAAAAATGGTGAAATTTGCCTTTCTGAAAAAAATTCGCGGAAAAAGATAGCGGAATTTGCCCAAAACATCGATTCTCTACTCCAAAATGCATGCATACGTGACAAGGCAGCTCTGGCTTCCGAATGTGTAGAAAAATATCATTTTTTCAGCTTTATCGCTGCCGTGCAGTGCCTTGTTCTTATTGAGGATATAAACTGCGTTCAGCTGCAAGCGATCCCATGTGACATCGTCGATCGCAAAAGATGCACGCTGG